>JAWQUT010000003.1:6379540-6400370 GCA_033807755.1 Ellobium chinense
GAGGAGGAAGGTAAGGGGAAGAAGTAATTTTTCCTACATAAGAAACCTAGTCTGTTTATTTTAGGACGGCGCTTGATTAACAGTGTTTCAAAGTTTCCTCATGAATAAGCTGTTAAACGCCAAACAAAACAAACAAACAAACAAAATAAAAACGCACAAGAGATTGCATAAACAGAATCCTTACAATCTAACAGAGAGCCAGATTAGTGGCTGATTTATCTGAGCTCTTTAGGCGAGCATTTGTGGTGACACGTTACTGCTCCTCATCAGCCTGATTTCATGAGATATGACAAAACAGGTCATATCCACTCTATTTTTATGATTTCTTAACACTCGGGAATGAAAAGCAGACCAAACTAACGTGACTATATTGTATTGCTTGTCATAGCTAAACTCCCTACCAAACCCACCTCGAAATTTTGACACGCTATTATTAATTTTACAAAAATGGGGCAGTGCACTCTTGTCTGTGTCAGATTTTGAGGTCGTCGACTTGCACGATTTAAGAAAACGGTTGACCGAGTATTTTGTTTATATTTACAACGATCTGGCTATTTCTTAAAAACATAAAGATTCGAAGTGAGATTTGAAAGGCGTTATCTATGACGGTGGTGTAATAAACAGTTGTTTCCTGAACACTGTCCGATTGTACACGTGATTTACGATGACTGTGACAAGAGGTCTTCGCTGTGTGCTATCAAAATGCAACATGCAAGTTTCACGCAGTAACAGTTAACGCGCATTGACACAGAACCCTTCACCATTAACTTGAAGATGGCACCTTCCATCTCCCGTTCCCTTTCTCGGTGCCCCTTTTCCCCCTTTCTCCAACAAACAAATTGGACTGTGATAGGTTATCTGGAATTTGGAAGGAGATTGGACAGGGGAGGACGGAGAAAAGCGCTTACAGTTGGCGATATAATGATGTTTCCTAAACTGCCTTGTTCTCATTTGCCCTGTGACAGGAGAAAAAAGAGTTTGGATAGAGGTCGAGGAAAATGTGTCAGTCGCGTGATACTGCTCAAAGGCAGCTATTTTACTCAGAGGCGTGGACCGTGGAGATTATTATTCGCACTCGAGTATTTAGATGAGGGTAACGTGTTATTTACACAGTATTAGAATGACCTACTCCCTCCCTTTCCCACGTCAAAAAAAGGAGAAAAAAAATTACTCAAGCTCTTCCCCATAGTTTTTCATTCGATTTGTCTTTAATTAACGTTCTCTCCCGCGGGTGGCCTAATCGGCGATAGTTCTTCTCCCAGTTTTCTTACCTGTGTCCAAGTACCAGTGTTGTTTGAGATCGCTTGTCTAAAAAAAATATTGTGGTCACCTGCTGCAATTAGTCACGGGGAGATGTTTCGAAACAAAACATAAGCGGTATCCAGCTTTTCACAGACAGATTAATTCATGGCAAGCTCCTGAAAGATGGTAAATCTTCTCGTTAGGTCACGGGTGCTGGGCAATATCTCTATCGTTTTTGTTTTTTTTTGGTTTAGTAAAATCAGATGACCTATTTTACACCTTTCAGGTCAGAAGACTGAACTAGTTCTGCGGATTTTTATTTTTTATTTTTGTGTGTTCCTTGAACTCTTGCTATATTTCGAGACGGTAAATTGAGAAATGTTACATTGAACTGGCCAGTTTTTTACATGGTACTAGTTTAGACTGGAAAACTGAAATAAGCGATTTACAATCGGACCCTTTTAAAGTCACAAACAAAAAAAGAAAAACGGAGAGAAGTTTTTCTCACAGACTTATCGTCAACAAAATAACGAGAGACAACGGATTGAAACTTATATCTTGTTTATTCACAAAAGTTTCGTCTATCTTCAAAGACATGAAAACAACTCCTTGGAGATTTTCGGCCCACCATGCGTAACTAAGAAAACTGATCAATAGATTTCGTCAGCTTAAAGAAGATAAATCAATTTTCATCCAAATAAATGGGACGTTGACCTTTTGAAGTGAGACAAATGATTAGTTCGCATTAGAAACCACGCGATTCGTTAATATGTAATTGAGTAAAGATTAGAATATGTGTATCACGTGTTCTTGATCAGTGTTGACCACTTCTGGGAAGGGACCACTTATGACGTACAATAGGGTTATATGGCAATACCTTTATCGAAATTTCCCGGCCTCAAACCGAAGTGCCGCAGAACGCCAGTTTGTACCAAGAGTCATTTTCCTCCAATAAAAAGAATGGTAACTTTCGAACGACACTCTGGGGAAAATACCGTCTGGCCATTTTGTGCTATATAACGTTGTAAAAGTGAGAGCCAATTGGGAACACACTATCAGCTGCAGAGGTTTGTACTTGAGCATGAACATAGTTTCGATATCATAAAGAGATGTCTAGCACTTCCAAAATGGTGCCAATTAAGCGACGTCTTGAAATAATAAATATAGAGAATAAAGTACCCCATAGGCAAATTACTGACACCAGCCGGTGATCGCATTTATTGTTCTTTACGCATATTAATTTCACAAGGTTGCTTTGTCGTTCTCCGGCAAATTTAGGATGCGAATTTGCGCGAATGGTAAATCTTTATGAAAGCTGAAACAGATCTGCTATTATTATTATTATTTAAAGATACAGTGGTAATGGCGTGAAAAACGTGAAGTGTGTCTGAACAGTTAAAACACGACACCAAGCGGATTCAAGGGAGATAATTTCAGGAAAATATTTCATTGCTCTGTCAAAAGGGCTAAACCATGTGCACGTATTGTGCATGAAGGAAGTCAAACTCTCAGATGTACGTAGTGCTAGTATCAGGCAAAGTAAGTATGCTGCAAGATGGATTTATATTTATTCATGATTTAAGGACAGTGTCATGGGACTCTCCCAAGGGCCTAGGCTGATGGATAAGGACAGGAATAGAACTCCGAAAGTCCGGCAAATTACGAAAACAAAGTCGAGAAGCTGACAAAGCCCCGAATTTACGCATGTAAATTGGCGGAAGGGATAACGTGTCGTGTGTATAAACGCAACCATCTTTTATAGAGTGATGCTCAGGAATTCGCAGACGGAATATAACCCATCGTGTAGTTTACGGCAGTTTCAGGCGAAAAAAAACCCCACCATCTATTTACCCGGTGCTTATTTTAAATGAATGTTCCGGTGACGTGGGATGGGTGCGTGTTTGCTGACAGAGGCCTTGTAGAATCATTAAAGTCATTATTAGATGTTTGGCATTCCTGCTAATAAACGTTGAAACATCGTTCATGATGCATTAATCCCACTAGCAAAAGTGCTGAAAGCAAGTCGGTAAACTCCCTGCTTCAGATGCGCCATCTGTTAACCTCATCTCGGCACCTCGAGTGACGGTTGTGTCTTAGTCACGATACAGGTTCATTCGATATTGGCCTTTAGTGTGAGTACTCATCTTAAAAGCCGAGTTAGTCAATATTATTGATACTGCTTTTTATAATATAGTTCATTTCATTTATTCACTACTTTCTCGGCCCACGCAGTAATTTTGATTAATTTGATCTATATCACTTCCGCTTCAGTGATTAAACTGTACAGACTGCCACATCATAATATGCTTAACGCTATGGTAATGGAGAGGTTTTCGACCACTGCGATTTATATATAATATTCTGTGATGTTCAGCCAACAGCAGCGTCACTTCCAACTGCTAATGAGTGATTAAAATCATGAGTGTTACGAATAGGCTTATAGTCATTAAAATGAAACTTGAGGGGTAAATGAAAAGCAACACAAACTTACTTTGACCGTTGTTCTCGGTAGGTAACCCTTACTTCGTAAGAGGGAATAATTTTCACGTCTCAATATTGACATGAACAATAAAAAATAATGGAGTAGTCACTACGTACATTAGTAAATATTTGAAAATATCGATCAAGGCGACACCCTAGTGCAAACTAATGATCCCATTGACCCCGATTTCTCACACCGCAGAATCGGGACAAAGTGAAAGATGAATTTTAGTGGGAACGGTGTGAAGTGATGAAATTGGGCATTTAACGCATTCATCAGTGTGACTTAAAGCTTCTTCCGTGATTTTCTTACATGCGTAATAACTCGGTTTTCAGGGATAAAGGTGGAGTTTCTTATAACTTCATAACAAGGCGGTAACCACCAACCAAGCAGTGCAACATGTGGTGGGAAAGGAACGGNGGGGGGGGGGGGGGATTAAGGATTTAGGCATGGGCACGACTGACACGTGATCAAGGTCCTGCACTTGTAAAGAGCCTCTGGTCGTGTAAGAGTTAATGGAGAAAAAGAGAGAGCAAGGGTAGGAATGAGAGAGGGAAGGAGTCAGAGGATTTTTTTTTCTTTTTTAGTTTTTCCTTAAACCTGCTGCTATGGTAGAAGTTGCTTCAAGCAAGGCCGTCTTATGGCATGAAACGGGGCCCGTCACGTGCCTAGGGCTCCGCGGACATTAAATCCACCCTTGGTGTGGGGGGTGGGGGGAGGGCTGAGGAGATTGGGATGCTTTCTGTGATAGTAAAAAAGTTATGAAGCTGATGGCTACAAAGTACAGTAGTTCTCATTAGTGGCAAAATAAATGCGTTGGTGACAAGTGGTTGAGACGCCTTCATGGATATTTGTAGGAGGGAAGGGGGCGGGATAAAAAGGAGTGTGTGGAAGGGGAGGGGAAATGGGCGCCAATGAAATAGTTACGACCCCATCTTATCAGACAGTACGACACTATGTAAATAAGAATTTGATTCGTAAACTGGCAAGGAGAGGCTCCCTTTCACCAAACATTTCAAATCTCGGAATGAGAGAGGGAGAGGTGAGAGAGAGAAAGAGTGAGGGAAAGACAATGTATGGCCAATATAGTTACAATATATAGTTACCTACTCTGACTTAGGCATATGCCTCCTCAATTATCAGTTTGGACTCATTGTCTCAGCCACTCAACCAGTCCCTGGCACACAGAGAGAAAGTGAGCGAAAGGACTGGAAGGGGTACGAGGTTTTGAGAACTAACGGGATATAATTATTCCAGACATCTGTTCTGATTCAGACTTGAGTCAGCACTATACCGTCTGTCACAGCGAATCACAAATCGGGAGAGTTTTTGAGCCTGACATGTAGGCGTTCAGCGTGGACCCTCAAAGAGTCGTAATTCCTCAGGGGAATTTAAAAAAAAAAAGCTGCGACTGTTCAGTAACGCTTATGTCGAAAATGCGGTATATTGTTATCTATAAATATGTTATGGCTGTGGAAAGATTGAGAATAAGTGGATTCGGATTAAGCAAAGCCGGCTGTATTGGTATGAATGGGGTTGCAAAAATAAGAAAAAAAAAAAACTTAATTTCAAAGTTCAGCAACTTCAAGTCGTATGTCACAGAAAGTTTACACACAATAGCAGATCGATATTTTCTGCTAATGCTGCAAACTTCAGTGGTCGAAATGTTTTGATTATGTCACAACTGAAATAATAAAAAGATAATAATGTCTTCTAATAGCTAACCAGGTGTGCAGCCAACACACTGAACCCTAGGCATATCACATTTTTTTTAGCTCCAATAAAAGTATAGCACCTAGATCAATGAGAGATTTTAATAATTATTGTTGTGTGCCATCAAGTATGCTTAAAATTGTATGCCAGTTTTTCTTTAATTCTTAAAGTGATTGGACTTTGACTTCAAGTGCATTTTTTTGTTTGGTCACCCGGTGTGTGTGCCTCGGGCAGTCCTTCAGGGATGATCCTACTTGAGCTCACCATTAGCCCCTTTTTAGTCCGCTACTCTGACATTGCCTTCCCGTTATAGTCAGACTTCTTTCTTTCCCTCCTTATTTCGGTGGCTTTCCTCTCAGAAGTGCTGTGATTCCAAGTTTTGACAGGGAACCGAAGGCTGTAGCCCCTCTCCTTCCCCAGCCCCCGGTGTTAAATGTTGGTAATATATATAGCAACGAGTAACATCAGGAGAGAGTCATAGACTGCAAAGAAACTGAAGTAAGGCAAATTAAGAATATATCAATAGAGTTATCTACCTTGATTCAGGTTTTTGAGTACAGAATTTTCTAAGAGTTAAATATGTAGTACATGGAGGCTTATTAATATATATAAAAGTACTCCTATCAAAAAGTATATGATCCTCCCCCTCCGGTTCCTTTCTCCCACATCCCCACCCACCCTAACCATCTTTGTTTACTCAATTTTCAATTCAATTCGATTCAGTTACAATTCAATTATACTGGATACTGCCCCTTTATAACGGGGTCGCGGTCGATCGCGGAAAGATGGTCGAGCGTTCAAATTATTATATATCATTTAAAAGGTAAACATTTGTTAAGTTAGGGCGGTTTGGAAATCTGAAAGTTAAACATAATTTTAAAAACATTTTTACATAAACAGACAGCGCTCTCAAAAACGAATCTTCCACATCACAGTCTCAAATCATTGAAGTTTTTCCACCACTGGCCATTTGTAAAAAGTCAGAGTGGACTGAGTATTCTTTACAGATGATATGAAATTTATCCTGAAACAGTTGTCTAGATCTGCTTGAAAATGGGCATTCGAATATAAAAAGACCCAGAGTGAACTTTCTTTCATTCCCCAATCACCAATATCTCGTATTTGTCTGGTTCACACTGATTCTTTATCTTGAAGTCCGCATTTAGTCCCCTGCACACCGTTCCTAGCTAAGAGTTTTAAATGGACCGCTAGAAATTAAAAATCATACACAATTTTTTATTTCTTTCTTTTAAGACCCCGTATATTGAAGATGATTCAGTATCTCTCTTCATGTCCTTAATACTTCCTTTAAAGGTCTTATAGATGTTATTATATTTTTCATACAGATTTCATAAAAAATCAAGACCATAACTCTTAAAATAGCCCTGAACATAAGTATACAGTGAGTGACTTTGTTATGACTCCACAGACGTTTAAACATTGGACTGCATATTCGAGAAAAAGGCGTAAGTGTTTTGAGTCTTTCACAGTACTTTATCACTCCCTTTGCAAAAGAAACTGATGTCTTTCTATTCTAGCTGGTTTAAGATAACGGCCTTACTGACAACAAGTATACACATAAAAACGACTGTTGCACAATACGTTTGTATTACAGGGATTTAAGAATGTTTATTGACAGTTTGCTTACAATTCTTAAGATACTGCGCGCGTGGAGAATTGATCTTTTTATGGCATGGTTCCAGAGGATTGTTCCGAATTCCTTATTGTATTATTATGTAGATATTACATAATCCTGGCGAGAATGTCTTGTCTCCTCGTTCATTTTCCTTTTTAGGTTATCTTTTATATAATCTGTGTGAAATCAGATACTCAGCGGAATATTTGTTTGTGGCTCCACATTGCCCCAATCTTTTCCCCTTGAAGTCTCCTCTAAAGATTATATTTACATTTTTACTTTGCAAATTCGATGTGTTATTTAGCAATTTCCAGACAAGCTCATGTATCTTTTTGCTCATCTGGATTATTTACTGGCATAAACACGATCCCCAAGGAGTATTTTTTTAAGCTTTCTCTGTTAATATGGATCCACATACTCATCAGAGAGTGCAGTAGGTTATCGTTTAACATTTTATTCACATTTTTTCTTTTTTAACAAAGACTCCTCTTCCCTAACTTCTTATGTCATTACCACGATCTTCCCAATTCATACATAACCATCCATTGAATCAGAATGAGGTGGAAAGGCCGTCTGGCTGGAAATGAGTCTCGGTCACTACAAATATGTCTCATCGTCTATGTTCCAAGACTCTGAAAACGTCAAACATTTTTGCCTCATTAGTCATATCATTTGCATTAATATATAGCAGAAAAGGAATCTTAGCAAAAACTTCAATATCCCAGTCTGTTCTGTCATTATCACGACTTTCCCAATCTGTTCTGTCATTTCCACGACTACCCCAATCTATACTATACATAACCAACCACTGAATCAGAGAAATGTGGAAAGGCTGTCTGGAGAAAAAGTCTCGGTCACAGTAAACATGCCTGGTCGTTTCTGTTGAAAGTTTCTGAGAATGTCTCGGTCACAGTAACCATGTCAGGTCGGTTCTGTTAAAAGTTTCTGAAAATGTCTCATTAGGCAAGCCATTTGCATCAATATACATTATGAATGAGTTTTACACGTATTTAGATTCCTTTACTGGCTCTTCTCCTCTTTTTGGACCTCCTGACCAGAGACTGGCCTGTTTTCTATGGAGCACGCCTGGCCGACTTCCTAACGACGGCGCCGACATGTCTTAGCTTTATGCTCAGCGTTACAGCTTTAGTAAAAGAACATTGATGCTGCAAGTTGGCAATGGAGCTTTGCATGCCTTATCTTCATATTTGAAATATGGCATCATGGTGATTTGAAAATCCGTTTTTGCTGCTGTTGGTATAATCTGTTTGGTTTTAGCAGCCAGCCTGCTTGCTGGATTGTCTTGCCGCTGTCCTATTTTCTCTTTAAGATTGACTAGCTGTTGTTTGATATTGTCTTCTTGTATTTGACTGGCTTGGGGTCACCAGGTTGTCTCTCTAGGATAGTTTCTTTTGGGAAAAACATTTTGACATTTCAAAGTGCATCTCCAGTTTCCCACTTTTTATGAGCGTTTGTGATTCACTTGGAGAGAGATGAAGGTATTCGGAAAATAGAAGATAAAAGGCCCCGATTGATGTTACTTTTTCGTAGACATAGCTCTATGTAAGTGATATACATGTAGTTTACTAATGATTGTTTTGCCACTGTCTTTGGTTTTGCTTTTTCAGTTGGCTTTGATCCCTTTTCTTTTTGGAGGGGATGGGAGGGGGAGGGGGGAGGCTGGCTGGTGCTATTTTCATCCTTGTGTTCTCCCAGACTTTATGTTTTGTACCGTCCCTTCATCTGTTTCCTCTTCAGATCTACCACTCGAGGCTTTGTAAGAAATCAGAGCATCTTCACGCACACGTTAAACATAAATTATGTAGATCTGTTTTCATCTTCGGACGTGGGTCTCAGTTGACACCGGAGACTTTTTATAAGGGAGGCAATTTTAGTGAGCGTCTGGTTAACATCGCGAAATAATTGGTTTGATTGATTGTCTCCCTTTATTTGCGATATATCCGTGTAGCCGTTTGCATGCATAATCCTTGCGTCAATCAATGCCTTGTGGTAACCATCGGAATCCCCTCCTCCCTCATCCCCCCAAACCACACACCCACCAAAGAAAAAACTCAGTAGTGTTCACCGAAATAAACATAATGCGCAAATTAACACAAGGATTATGCATAATTTTGTCCTTTGCAAAGCAAAGTTTAACTCTTTATGTTATGAAGGAGATTTTCTATTATGGCGTGTTCATTGTCTGTTCTCTCTGGCGTGACCTTTTCTGGGGAGGCGCTTGATTTGCACTTTTCAAAGATGTCATCTGGTTGTTTTCATGTTTATTTTGTGACTGTCTTATTTTTCTTTTCATAACACCATTTTCCTGCATAGTATTGCAGTTTGGCAGAATCCCGAACTTATGTCGTGCATGGAGTGACTTCACGTTTCAGTACTCATATACGTTCTTAGTTCCTAGTACCTTGGTATATGGCATCACCATGCTAGGTGGGACAGTGTTTCTTGTTTGTAGTCAGGACATCTATTATAAAACTCCTTTGTGTACGACTTGTGAAACTTATAGGAAAATTCTTTTGCGCTTCGCTAGGCGTTTTGGTAAAACTCTTGCAGCTCTGTGTTGTCTGTAGTCAACAGCCTGTCATCTGGAATTTGTGAGCCCCTTTTTTTTGTACTGTGTCAATGTTTCACAGTCCGCTCAAGTTTTTCAGTTTACATGTACTAAATATTGATGAGAGGCTTCGCTACTGTTTCCTCTTCTAGTTTTAAACTTGACATGTCTGTGCAGGTTAGACATAGCTGATCTCAGCCTTAGCAAGTCATGAACTATAATCATTCCACCTTGTTTTAGGAGGGGTGATAAAGGATGGCAACATTCGTTTCTTTTCCTGTTCTAAGAACCCTTGTTAATGTGATCCCACCTCTTATGGTCCAAAGCAAGTGACATTAAAAATAAAATTTGACTTTGTACTTCTTTAAAATGAACCACCCTTATTTTGTCTATCAATAAATGGTAGCAGTGTACTGCCTCAAGTGGTACTTAACTACTTAATTCACTAGGAGGGCAAGTCTATATACTTATCCTTCACAATATGTTTGTTCTCTTCACGTGCCTGTTTGGTGAAGTACACACCGCTGGAGATAAGGAGCGATCCACAAGAGATGAAAGTAATTTGAAGAGTTGCGCTACATCCAGATGGTAATCTTCAGGCCTCTACCACTTGGATCATAAGCGTGGCCTGGAATGATGTAATAAATCATGACCGTCTCACTTTTGTGCAGCTTCCATCAAGATCACTATAAACGGTGTTGCTTAATGTCTGAAACTGATGTCTCCACATGCACAATAATTTGGACTATAAATCTCCTCAGGGCGCATCTCGCAATCAGTTATATCTATTATCAGGTTTATTTTTATTAGCGTCTGTCGCAATGATATCACCAGACTTGGTGTGAAAACAAGATATCTACAGGAGCGAGTCTGACCGAGAGTTTAATACTGATATAGATGTAAAGAAACTAATGCTTTCCTGTATCCATACGTATCTTCGAGAAGCTTTGTGTGATGCGTAAACTTGTAAGGGTGACAACGCTTACTTGTAGTGTTTTTTTTCCTCCCTCACTTGGGGTCCTGAATATCCCTTTCAATGGACCACCAGCACCGAGTTTTTTTCTTTGCTACAAGGCTGTAAGCAAACCGCTTCTTAAAGTCTGGCCTTTTGACACGGGCTGGGTATGAATCATTAATATGGTCCCTAAAATGTAGTTCTAATGTCTCATCGTTTCGGTCACTAAATAGAGACTGATCATTTTCTGACTGGTGTTCTTTGCAGAGTGCTGACATTATTAAAAAACAGGTCCTGTATCACCCACTGCGTCTGACAGATGGTCTTACGTCACTGTAATAACAAGTAATAGCGTTATGTTTCTATTATTTGATAAATACATGTTCTGCACTTGTTTTAGTTTTTGGTTTTACTATATCGTCGCTGCAGGATTCTAAACAGCTAACTCTGAATAACTGAAGAACGAGTTAGCTGTTTAGAATCCTGCAGCGACGATATCTGAAATTCAATGCGAATAGACGTCTCGGGTCGTGTGCACTATGCTGTCTGACTTTGCGCATTGGAGGTAAATACGGGAAACATTCTTGATGTTTTCAGGGCGAGCTGTAGTTATAGCTAACACGCAAACAGGGTTAGCAAGTTAACCAAAAAAAGCCAGTTCAGATCAAGTTCAGTTCAGTAAAGGGAGAAACTCTTCACAAGTTTAGCTCAGTTTTATGAAACTCGAGCAGATTTCAGATTAGATCAGTTCCCCTTAGTTTTTTATTAATTCGGCATTCAGTTCTAATTTTGGAAGTAGATGTGAACTGAAATTAAATTTAGGTGGAAATTGAAAGTTCAGATCAAACATTCAAAATAGCCACAATTCAGATCCAGATTCATCCATCCTCAACAGCTGTTAAGTTCAGATCAAGTTCACGTGAACTGAACCTAAATTCATGAGCTGCCTTCATATGATCTCAGTTCTGCCTAACTCTAATCGCAAATTTAGCTGTTGTGCATGTGGCCCTTATTATCTAACTTCAGCCAGTGTCATGATAACGTACTTTCACACTAATCCATTCACTTGTTGATTTCGCATTCTACAGCCTTTCTAGTTATGAGAGCACCAACACTGGACAAACCCCGGACATTCAAGCTCAAGAATTTTATAACTCTGTGGCCGATTACCCACGGGTGCATGTAACATTCCTTCCAATTTCAGTCCGTTTTAGTACTGACATAAAACGCCACACCTTATTCTGTCTCTTGAAAGGAATGTTTGATGGCATCCCACCATCTAGACATCATGATTTGTGAATGTTCTGTCGTTACTCGACTGGCGTTACTTGATCATCTCGCCGCACTTTAATGGTTATCTTCATTCCAGGTTTTGTGTTAGATTACAGAGGTTGCTTAAAATTTTTGAGAGTTCGATGTATGATGTACCTCCCTCTAACATTACACACAACGTTGCTTGATTATTATTTTTCTTTTGTTTTGTTTTGATCCCAGTGTTTAAATTCGGACTTCATTTTGCAGCAATGAGCCATTATTATCATAATAATTCCTCAGTTTCAGATGTTTCAGAAATAACAAGCGAGTCCACATAATATTTTGTCGATCTGGGGGTTTGCGTCTATAATCATTAGACACTATTAATGGTCTTTTAAAATTTATTATGATGATACGTCTTGATTGTGACAACTCTGTGTATCACCATTTGAGATAGAGCTTCAGTGTTTCATAATATACTTTCGACTCAGCCATTCTAGACTGGATAAACAGTGCCGTTCTCTGTTCCACAGGAAGGATCAGACCAAGTGTAACATGAAGATGATACTATGGGCTTGAGGCTGCCCGCCGTCCTTCCTCTCAGTCCTTCCCCTACCCCCATAACAATGAATCCACGTTGATTTCAAGTTTGCAACTCTACACTGATATTTCACATTGTTTGATACAAGCAGACTAATCGATACAGTGATAGAAATAATGCCAGATGCACCCTTTCCATTTATTCGTTTCTCTTATTTTGATGTGTGCGTAAAGTTTGTCCCCTAGTGAGAACGCATGCTAGATCTATCTGACGCAAGTTTCCGGCAAAACCAGTTCAGTACATTTGAAGTACTGTCCCTTAGTATGAACCCAATTTAGTTGAATTGTTCTTATTACGAGTAGAATAGTCTTTCAGTAGGACTTCAGTTCCTTTTTGTACTTGTTTTACCGTTCATCAGTACAAGTTCAGAACGCTTGTTCAGTACAAGTTCAGTACATTTGTGCTGATGTTCTTCGATACATTTTCAGTACGCTGGTGTTACATTTCTTTAGCACGAGCTCAGTAATCTTGTTTACTGTTCTTATATACAAGTTCAGTACAATTGTATTACTGTTCTTCATTACAAGTTCAGTACAGGTATACATCAGAGTTCTTCGAAACCAGACTGATTTGTTATGAATGTACAGTCTATCATACCTTTAGTCTCAGTAACCAGTTCTCTTTCTCTCTCTCTCTCTATCCTCAGGATGAAGTGAACCAGGTGCTCACTATCAATGTCTGGCTGGAGCAGGTAAGTAATTAGTTAGAGCTGCTTCTTTTGTAATGGCTAAATTAACTAACTATCCATCTTTACTCCATAAGCGTTATCTTCACTCGTCTTCTCGTTCTGTTCATCTTCAGTGGTGTGGAAGAGGTGTGGCCCACCCTACCCCACCCTCCCCACCCACTCAACCCACACACACAAGACACCATCAGAGTTTAGACAGCTTCATCAACAGCACTACATTTCCTCACCCGCCCCATACATCTACTGTACTGTAGTCTAAGTACCTCTTTGCGACGCCGCTGGGTCTTTCTTTGTCGCTTTCTTTTCATAATCAGTTTTTTTTTGCCTTCTGTCTTTCTCTGACGTCTCCAGAATTTCCCTTTTTCTTTCTTTCTTTCTTTCTTTCTTTCTTTTTCTCATTGTGTTCTGTCGTTCTTTGTAGTCTTTAGAATTTCCCAGTTTCTTCTTTCTGTCATTTTCTTCATCACTCTTTTGCCCTCTCTCTTTCTCTATCGTCTTCAAAGTTCCTCACTCTTTTTCTTTTTCTCATTATCTTCACCGTCACTTGTTTGCCCTCTCTCTTTCGCTATGGTCTTCACGCTTCTCATTTTCTTTCTTTCTCTCATTCTCTTCGCCATCACCTTTTTTGCCTCTATCGTCTTTAGAGCTTACTTTTCTTTCTCTCTCTCTCTCTCTCTCTCTCTCTCTCTCTCTCTCTCTCTCTTCTCTCTTCTCTCTTTCTTTCCCTCTCCTCCATATTTTTCTGTCCACATTAATGGGCTGCGTAATCAACGCGTATTAGAACTGTGTTATTCGTTTGGATCCTTTTTTACATTTTGACATGTTCCTCAAGCCTGGTTTCTTCCGTAACGTCTCTTTTCACCCCTTCCCTTTACTTGTTCACATTTTGATGCAAGTTTGATTGCCCGTTTCGTTCTTCTCATTTTTCGGTCACCTTGTTAAAGCCTTTGCCAAAACCTGAGTGTATCGGATGTGCAAGATTTCTCATTCAGAGCTACGAGGCCATAAAACAGAAATCGTTACGGTGATACGGTGAAAAAACTATTCTTACCTCTTTGAACTACACGCGCCAATAGATAAACAAAGTAACAACATTTCAAAGGCATAATCATCTAAAAGAGACCCTATGACAGATTCAGAAAATAATGGTTCTTTTTCCATGCTATGAACAAAATTTTGGCCGAGACTGGAACGCCTCATCCACAGCCCCTAGTGCGGCCATTGTGACCCAGTTATAACACAGAAAATATCTTTTTTTCCCCCCTTCATTTATTCATTCTAGCGTCGGAGCTGAGCAGTATCAGGTCAGCGAAGGCGAATAGTCTATACTGGCTTTAGAATGCATACATGTATCAATAGTGAATACGTAAAAATAACGACAGATAGTTGGTGGGCCATGTTACTCGCATGTTCGGCTGTCTACGAAGCGGCATTTCGTGATGCAGTTTACAAGAGCTATGAAAGCGCTGAGTAACATGCTCAGATTACAAAGACTAGTTGCATGTTGAATGTTTTTCATCTTTAGTTAGTTTTGAAATACAAATACAAAATACAGAACGTCACGAGCCCGAGCCTCACTTATTCGAATTGTTCGTCTACACGTTCCAAAGCTCTTGTGCCTTGCACTATATTTCTATATTTAGTTTGCTCCCACGAATTCGAAATGTCTCACAAACTCTAATTTCTAAGCTAGTGCCAAGAAATTCAAGATCTTGAGTTTCTATTGTAATGTAAAGAAAACAACCTTTTGCCCCCTTTTTGCCCGGCATAACCCAAGAACGATAACCGAGTTGAGAGATATCGCAGTAGGTTACAGACCTGTAATAGGATTTGACCCTTTTTTCCTCTATGGGCTATATTAACATTTGGAGCTGCCCTCTGAACCCAAAGTTTTAGCTTTCACCCAGACCCATACCAGATTGAAGCTCATTATGTGGCCCAAATTTTAAGACTTACCCAACCTACCCAACCCTAGCAAGCCCATTGAAATTTTGAGCTTGGTTGCTATTTGTAAACAGACCCTACATTTTTCACTGGTCAATGCCAAACCCCTCCTCTTCCGCCTGAGCACACCCTTGAGCTGGCAGTTCCAGCCCAGGGCTAAATAGTGCCTGGTAAAATAAAGTAAAATGGACACAGATTCCCATGATATCAAAATTCCCCCCTGGAGCCCTTATTACTGGAAGCAGGGCATGCCAAAAGAGGGAAAAGGGGAGATGAAATATACCCCCTAAGTTGTACGACCACTAGGACCACAAAGTGAAAGTACAATTACAGGCCTGTAACCAGTAATGATGCCTGAACTTTCAGCTATTGAAGGGAAGTAATCCACGCGCCAGATCAGATGAACTACCATTAGCGCCAGAACGTGTGCTTAGACGGTTGATTTTTATTTAAATCTCTATGCGCACGCGATGAATAGCCGTGACGATTTCAGGGCAGCCAGACAATCAGAGTTAATGATAGCACTAAATTCCATGGATTTAAGTGGCAAGAAATGTTAATGACTGGATCAATAATAACAACAACAACAAGAAAATGTCAGTGAAAATTCCAAAGGGTGTGGCAGCAGAATGACGCAAATCTGCTCGTTAAGAGATTCTTGTAAGCAGCTTTAAATACAGTAATGCAGAGTACAAGATCGATTTTCTTGAAACAAAAAACAATAGCCCGGAGGCGGAGTTGAGGCACGAGCCAAATGAGCCAATTTTATATGCAACGCTGAGTGTTATCATTCATAATTTTTGTTCCTTCGTCAACGACTTTTTTTAATAACGGTTAATGAAAACAGGAAATTATCAGATTCACCCCAAAAGGATGTATATCGCCGTTTAGCATATTCTGTCACAGCAGAAGCATATGAGTCACGCGCAAAGTTATGCCACTCTGAAACGATGAGGACATGGCAAGGAGAAGAGTGCTGCTCAACGGCCACAATTTGAGAAGTCAAAGGCAATAGATAGCTTTTGTTTTTGCGTTCGGTCTTACGAACTGTTAATGCAGAATTAGGCATGTGCAGCAAATATAGCATTTTATGATGTTACAATCCTATTGCACGATATGAACTACAATTAGTTGTGAATTTCATGTCAACTTCTAAGTCATATCCAACATGACTGTAACTCCAGAAATGATATATATGGGCGTGCCTGTCTCAGCGTAATGGTCCAGTATAAAATCTTAGCACATGAGTGCTAAAAATAAAAGTTAGCAAAGTTCGTAACCGATTGCATGAACTGAAGGCACCATCATCAAACCAATATGTCGCGCTCAGTAGTCATCCAGATCTACCTGTAACAGTACTGTTTCCCGTTGTGATGAAGTCAAAAATCTACTAAGTCTGGATCAACTTTGAAGGATTTTATCAAGGGTGGAAGAAAAAGGCACAGCGGAGTTCTCTTCGCTCATCGGGACTGCATTGTATGGTTTGCCACAAGGGCATATTTTCAGACTGAACGAGCCCAATTTATTCTTATTTAAAAAGGAAAAGGGCAGCTATTTAAATGCATGGGAATGACTAGTTATCACAATATGGAATGGGGCTACCTCTGTCAAACACGTTAGTCTTCATTTTAACACGGCTAACCCGATAGGAGGAGATATGTTGAAGAAACAAAGTGATTTACTGCTTTCTGGTTCCTAAAAAAAATATTTACCTTGAGTTCCGTCGAATCCCCTCCTGTTCCTCCTTGTCTTGCATCGTTCTTTCTTTCTTTCTTTCTTTCTTTCTTTCTTTCTTTCTTTCTTTCTTTCTTTCTTTCTTTCTTTCTTTCTTTCTTTCTTTCTTTCTTTCATTAATTATATGTTTAAACTTGACCCCAATTGCCCGTGTCCTCGCTTAAGAAACAGTAGTCCGACCTTTGTTATATAAGACAGTAAACTATAACTCAAAGCAAACATAAGGGGCCTGGAGTGTCCCACAAAATCAATCCGCCGCCATTTACATCAGACAACGGGACGCTATAACCGCGGAAGAGAGTGGCGGTTCTCAGGTTACCAGTATTAGCATTACCATCCAATTAACATAAAAATAGGCAGATCGATATGGGCGTGTGCAGGGGCACTAACCTACCGTCCTAACCCACATTGGATAATTGAACGTTGGTCATTTTTTCCCCCAAACCTTAGAAATCCACTTAGCCTTAAGTTATTGTTTAGGGACTCATGTAATTTCAGGATCGACAGAAAAATCAATTTTGCCAACTAAGTCTGAATCTACTTTGAGGGACTTCGTAGATTGTATTTTTTTTTTAAAAAGGCACAGCTGAGCCCATTTCGCCCATCGGGACTGCACTTTGAAATCATTACGCGATAGAATTTTTTTTTTTTATGAGGAGAGATGGGGGAGATGGGTGGTGTGGTGGAGCTTAGCACATGACTGTTTTTTTGAGTGTTTTGATTGAACAGTGTTTCCTCAGTGAAACATTTCAGGATCTTTGATACCCTAGCTGCAAGGGATTTCCTTCTGTCCTGTCTTCTATTTCGAAACTCTAGAGTAAATCTGTTTATCTGTTTGCAGTTTGCTATTTCCGTGGTACTTCGTTACTGACCTCATTACTGCAGGGATGTCCCATGTAAACAAATCAAATATTCAAAGTCAACAGCAATTCACAGAGTCCATCAACTATCCTTGAGAGAAGGAATTGAATAGCTGAACTTGCCTTGCCGTGGCACAGATTTATACCGGCTTATTTTTCAGATAATAAGGCAATCATAAATTTCAATGGAAAAAGCATTATATACCATATTTCTTACTATGTTGGGAATGGAGGTTTTAATGACAGATAATTCTCGATCAAATATAGCTCTAATCTTCTCCAATAAGGGGGTACAGTACTAATACTCGTGAGAGGTTCTTGTCCACGCTATGGTCCTTCCCGCTGTCGAACATTTCAACTGGGCATTAACAGATTGCTATCTTTAGTCAAGAATGTCAATATTTGTATTTGCACATGGTATGTGGGAGAGTTCTTGCCTTTAGAGATTATTCTATTGTATAGTACCTAGCGCAAAACAGTGTGAAGCGCCAGGCAGATCCGAAGCATGCTTAAACTTGCCAAAGAGCAAGGTCAAGTTCAGGAAAATATCTGGTAAACTCTCCTTAATCACAGTTCGGACAGTTGCAGCTTTGTTTCAAATCTGCTCTTTCACTTATTTAAACTAGAGATGTCCAACCTTTATTCAACTGTATTCATCTTGTGAAAGGCTCGTCTAAGACTTCGGTGCTTATTTTATCATAATTCATGATACTGAGTTACTGCATAGTCTACTGCTGTATGCGAGCCATATTTATGCCCTGGGTGACCCAAATGTTGGCTCTGGATACCAACAGAGAAACATTACAGTATTGACGTAGTGTGAATTACTACACAACCCTTAAAGCCTACCAGTGTGGGTTCAAACCAATCAACCTGAGTTCTCAAGTTTGTGTCAAAACAAACTCCATTAAAAGTGTGAAAACGTAAGCAGTCTACATATATTTCGAAAACAGAAGTAACTTGAGGTAAACTTTACCTGGCATGCAGGTAAATATTTTGTGGAATTAGCCCATGCTTGAAAACGCTCTGTTATGATAAATAACTTACAGGCCAAATAAACGGTAATTAATTAAACATAATAATATGGTCCCAGCAACAACAGTCCCACTGGTCGCAAACTCCTTTCTCTAAAAAATAATATTATTGAATTGAGCCTTTAAAAACGTTTGTGTTCATTCTCAGGCTAGTTTCTCATTGGTTTAAAAACCTTAAGAGCGTCCACTGCATCAAGTTTAACAAGTTTGTTTATCTCAAACCCAGACTACAACTGTGGTACGCGGGCATATCTCTTTGAATTCACAACTGCCTCGAATTATTGGCCTTGATCCTAATCATTGAGTCCGTGGTGACCCTGCCGTTCAGTGCACACCACAGAATACATGTAATGGATGTCGATTGCTACTTTGCATACCACAGCTAACTGCTATCTTTGGGAGGTCTATCTGACCGATAGGGGCCTCTTACCATTACTACATTTCTTCATTTTTTGGTTAAGTATGAAAGGAAAGCGACTGTGGGAAGGGAGTTGGGGGAGGGGGGATAATCTCTGTGGGATTTCATATATTTTGGACACCCATGCATTTGTCATAATGTTTCCTCTTTTCTATTGATTGATTGATTGAACAACCCTCAACACAACAGTATTGCTCCCCCCTTCCCACACACACACACCTCTTTCCCACTCTCGTGGTCGAAAACAGGATCATAGCATGAGCGTGTGGTTCCTGGTAGTGTTTGCATATTAATTACTGGAGCGGTAATTACTGAAGTGGTGTGGGTCAACATGACTCGCGCGAGTCGAGGGCTGCAAAAGTTGTGCAAACATTCCACATTTTCTCTTTGGTAGTTCCACTCTTCATTACGTCTGCCAGCGCTGAACTTCCACACACCTTGTAATGAGCTGGCTGTGCCGTGGTCTCAGGCACAAGGGGGAGGGGGGTNCACAAGGGGGAGGGGGGTCGAAAAGGGGAGGGGGTCGGGGATGGGGGAGAGAGAGAGAGAATGGAACCTATTATATTGTAGTAAATCGTCCATGTTGACGAATAAGACTGTATTCCACAAATTAGCGAACAGTAGTTTGTACATCGCTGTTCAAAAATTTTATCCCAGTTCTGATGACAAACTCGGAATCTATGTCTGAACTCAGATATTTAAGCATGAAAACAGGATATTTATTACCCCATTAGGACATTATTTTGCAGTGCAATAAAAAACTTCTACATCTCATCCATAATGCAGATAGTCAATAAACATAGAATAGTATATATAATATTAAATACACAATATTTCAAATGAAATCCATAACAAGTCNTTAAAAACCCTGTAAAGAATTCGGCGTCGTCTTGAGAAAAATGTCCCTGCTCACAATGCCGTGTTTCTCGAAACCTCCTTAATGTGAAATACGACGCTATGTCAGCACGGACCATAAATAGGTCAGTATGACTTAGCATTGAGTTTCTTTGCATTCGCGTATATGAGGACACAGCAAAAAGATATTTCGGGAACGGGAAGGAGATAGGGAGTAGTTACTGCAGCAGGCAGATTATGGAAGGTATCTGGGGCTCTATAGGAGGGCATAGAATTTTCTTTGCGGGGGAAACACGGACACTTCCAGGCGTGTCCCAAGCTGTGCGTCTATATTCTGGTACATTATGATTTTATAGGACACAAAAGAACTGTATCGGACATAGATTATACCAGATGTCGGACAACGTATTGGAACTGGAAGTTTGCGGTGCACTCAACAGAAGAGCTTATGAGCAGGGTTGCCAGGCTTTTCTCTTTCGGAGCCAATTTCCAGGTTTTTGGCTCTTTTTCAAACTCCCTAGCTCCCAAGTAACTGACCTTTTTTGTTTTGTTTTTGGCTCTAAAGGACTTTAGGTCAAAACTGACTAATTTCCTATACAAGTAGTACTTACATTCCTCTCAAACTGTTTGATAGTTCAAGTAATGGGGCTTTTTTCATGAATGCCCGATGAACACTGATCAAAGAACGATTTCTGTTTCCCTTAAACAATATTTCCTTTATTATGATAATCCTAATACTCACGCGAATCTAATACATTGACAAGTCATAGTACAGTATATTTCTTAACTCATGCCAAACCATGACCCAGAAGGTCCTTTACAGACATTTTTTTTTTTTTTTGGGT
>JAWQUT010000003.1:6400380-6414449 GCA_033807755.1 Ellobium chinense
GGGAGGGAACCTTTTCGTATGCGATTTGGCTCCTGCTCGAGAAAAAAAAAAGTCTGGCAACTCTGCCTACGAGCATTTGCAAGTTTGTTGACTGGCCTGCAAGCAAACACTCCAATATGGCAAGAGGTTATACGAGAGGTTAAAAGGTTTCGAAGCACTGAAGCCCAGTCTGTTGACCTTAAGCTCGGCGTTTACTCTTCATAATTACCACGCGGTGGCTTGAGGACACTAATTTGGAAGAGTTGTGATTTCTATTATTCGATACAGAGTGACGCCGGGGGGCAAGAGGAGGTAGTAAAAAATGGTTCGCCTACGGAAGTAACAATCATATTTGATCTTTGAACGGGGCAACAAATGAATAAAAAGAGATCAACAAAACAGATAAAAATAATGGACTTTTAATGACCCCATCCTTGTGCATTGTCGTGAAATGTTATACATTTCATTAATTACAATGCAAATACAAACATCAATGCATATATACAATATCACAAAATTTAATGGTATTCTTCCAGCCTCGCCCTGTTACCCCTCCCCTTGCCTCCACAAATTTCAAACCCATGGAGGCGTACTCATTCATATCTGAGTAAAGGATGGAAATTGCTGTCTTGTTTCCAGTGGCAGCACACGGGAACCATATTATCCAAGAACCAAACCCACATTACTCAAACTTGACGGTGTTTGAATTGTTAAAAAAAAACTCTGTCATTTACCCTCTCCAATGTTTCATCCGTTTTGGAAGCATCTGCAGATCAAAATGAATTTGAACTCCTAAGGTAGTAAAACTGAGCAACAAGAGTGAATTATGTTGTTTCTTGCATTCACCATTTTTTACACCTTGTTAAGATGCTCTTGGCGATAGGTGTTAAACGAGAAGAACATCTGTCAGAGCTCTGATGATAGTGGCGCTATCTTCACTCCAGGGAGTCTGGAACCGTCGACCGCACACTAGCCATTTCAAATGTAACGTGAGTAGATCTTGGGGCGTTGGGCTTGAATTAAAAGGAAATCTATGCGATAGCATCGATATTTCTAGATACAGTTCATTCTTTCGTTTGCTTGTTTGTGTGTTTTCTTCAAGCACTTGCATTGGCCAGGTTACCGCTTCCGGCTACTGCGGGGCTGATATTAAAATCTCACCCATCGTGGAGATCTGGGGATTAAAGATGGAGGTCTTAAATTATTCCACTACATTCATTATGTTCGCCGTTGATGGCTTGAATGTAGTAGATTCCTCGCTATCACCAGTGTATTTTCGTTTAAAATTGAACGACCTGTGGTACTGGTGATACCAAGCAAACTTAGAAATTTGAAATAACAAAGACAAAGAGGAAAAACAAGAAGTTCTGTCCATTATAGTCAGTAGTATCCATAACCTTCCCATTCCCGCCTCCTTTCCAACCACTTCTCATCCCATGTAGTAGTGATACAGAGAGTTCCTCACCAATCTCTACCCGCCTTCTCCTCCTCAAAACACGGGCACTGATGAACACTATACGACGTTTCAGGGTCGGCATTAACCGAAAGTTGCTACTTAGCGTTGCTGCATATTTCAGGGTTTTTACAGTCTTCTCTGCTTAATAAAAGTTCGCGTAATCACACCATTTCTTTAAACGCAGCAGTGGTAAGAAAACATTCTGTATGTGAGAGCCGACATCAGCTCCTTTTAGTCACAACCTCCTCTTAAAAGCAGTTATGTGTGCTTCTATGGCGTTGCGTTAAAGCAGAGGGGATTTGTTTGGTTCGTTCCTTGGGGTTTTTTTTCCTCCAAATTGTTGCAGTTTAATGTCACTGCGATTATGCGAAAAAGACTATGCAGCAGCAGTACAGGTACATGGTGAAAGGTCGCAATCTTTGTCATGCCAAATGTGGAAACAAAGGTAGTCTACAACATATGAATTTGATGCTGTTCAACTCAGGACTTTTTAGATTAGTCTGGCTCGTTGAAAGTTTCAAGAATGTGTGAACTTTCAGAACCAGATGGATGAGGTGCTATCTTGAGATTCGAAGGACTGTTTAGAAAAACAAGAATAATTTGTATCACACATTTTTCTTTCGCAGTCCACGACTGGTTTAATACAGTTCGAAGCATGTGCTTGCAATGGAAGCGCAGAAAAATGTCAGCCTACGATTGCTACTTGAAAATTCTACTATTTTGTTCATTTACTGGAATTGACAAGTGCTGAGCTCACAAGGGACCCAGAAAGCTTTCAGAAAATCAAGAAATGTTTTTGTACATTTTTTTTCTTCTGCAGTCTACATTATTAATACATTCAAAAGACTCGCATGTAAGAGATTGGTTAGGACATAATTGTTCAGCCAGTTTTATGATTTATGCAATTTCAGGAATGGGTGGATGAGAGACTGACGTGGGATCCAAAGGACTATAACAATCTTGAAGTCTTGAGAATACCATGTGAGAAACTTTGGCTTCCAGATATTGTGCTTTATAACAGGTATAGTATCTGACGTAAAGATCACTCTCGCTGGTCTGATTTTACCTCCTCCATAGGGGTTATTTTTTAAAGTTAAGTTTAGCTGATTGGTCGGGGTTTTGTTTGTTTGTTTGTTTGTTTGCTTCTTTGTTGGCTTGTTTGTTTGCTTGTTAGTTTCTTATTCTGTTTACTTGTTACATGGTAGCTCAGGGAGTTACAGATTGACGTGGAAAATCTGACCCAGATCTGGAATAGAAATATTAAATTTTGAATGGTGGGTCGAGGTTCACTAGGCTTTAATGAATTTCGTAACAGTGCAACATGGGAATTCAGACCGTGACCTCATTTGCACGGGTCATTTGAGTTTTTTTTGTTGGCTAATGGTAAAGTCCGAATCACTTTTGCCTTGGTAGTTCCACACCATGAAAAGTAATGAAAATCTTTTCAATATCATAAAATTCTTTTTTTTCCCCGCACGAACCCAGTTTAAAAGGAAATTAATCACTCCATAGCGATGAAAATGCGCTATTGAACTTGTAAACTCTCTCAGAATTGCTGTTTAGATTTGCCTCTATCATGCTGTTCTTTCACAGCGCTGACGACTACACCACGGGATACATGAACAGCAAAGCGATGGTCAGCCATGTTGGGGTCGTCTTTTGGCCTCCGCCAGCTAAATTCAGAAGTTCCTGCAAAATTGACATCACTTACTTTCCATTCGACGACCAAATCTGTGAGCTGAAGTTTGGCTCCTGGACATACGATGGCTTCCAAGTGGATATTACAAACAGGCAAGTCTTTGTCTGGTCCTAAAACCTGGAACTCAGTCTACTTCCTAGTATCCATGACACTTTATAATGCTCTGCAAAGAACAGAAGTAGTAGAAGTGTGTCGCCTGATGGCTGAACCAGTGTGACGGCTTTGCGGGTTTTCCCGCAAAGAGCCTTCCCATGATTCTCTCTCTCCTTTGACAACATGGCAGACAGACTGACGCCATCATTTTCAGACTATTTTCTTTCTTCATTCTCGTCTTATAAAAAAGCCTACACCATTACTAAAGCTTTGGGTAGCACATGAAGTTTCACAGATTTAGAAAGATACTCCATTGAAATTTTAATGCTTTTGACAATGCAGATGGTGATAGTTGGGGAAAACAAGACTGTTCGATAGTCTTCCACGAGGGCAATACATTTTAAGCCAATTAATAACCTACTACAAAATACAGGCTTTAGACGTGCTGGAGAAATGTTATAAATTTTGAGTTCTCTTTTCAAATGTCCAGTTGTCATTTCCGGGTCAGCAAAGTAAAGTTAACAGACGTGTTGAAAAGTATTGTGTTTGTTTGGATACCATTTGCCTATATGTATATAGAGCAGCCTGAATGTCTGAATGCGTGTGGATGCACGTTGGCAGTCATTCTTGAAATCTGTAATCATTATTATGTCCTCTTTGTTCAAATGTTCATCTTCACCCCATGTACTTTACCCAGTAAAGATAATATTGTTATTATAATGAGATACTTGACTGGCGCTGTACAAGTGATTGCACTATTCATAATGTGATTTCATCAGTTTCCATCTATTGTAAAAATGTATGAGAACTGTGTATTAATATTCGACGATCTCGCGATGTTGCTGACACCATACATTATGAAGTTTGTGTATGATTACATTCTCGAAGATGTATATATGAGTCTGGAGATCGTCTAGACGGCTTTACAAAAAGAGGGTTCAGAGATCTAGGGCAGGGATGTCTGCAACGCCGATATGGTTCAGTCTATGGCTTTGATGAAGTTAGGATATGAAATTGAGGACTTGATTAAAAGCCGGGCGAGAGCGCCGAAAACGATGGTTGGTGAGGAGAACTGAACTCCAATGTTTTCAGGAAGATGCCTCTGCAGATTCTCCTCACGCGAGCCACAAGAGTTCCATTGAGACGAAAATTCCAATAGTTATCGTGTAGCCACCCTGCCAGAATGTAAATTCGAACTGTAAAGATCATCTCATACTGATAAATCATTTTGACAGATTATCTTCCTCTAGTTCGTAGATATATCCAGCGAAATAATAATTATGGGGTGTCTCAGTTCACATGCAACAAAAGGATTCATCTGATGTTGATTAAAAACCCAGCATTTTATCTGTTATCTTACCAGGTTGTCTGTCTGGATACAGTTTCAGAACATGAAATTTGTACCAATTAAGTGGTCTTGGACAATAATATCAGAGTTAATGATATTGTCGACATCGGTAACTCGAGCTTGTTTTGTTTACTCTCCGGATATTCCAGTAACAGAATGCTACATTATCCGTATGAATATTGCTGGATAATCGCAAATCCTGTTTATTGGAACTGTATTAACCATGCTCGATTTGCGACGGAGCGGAGTTATATATGGTACCTCCTGAGTTTGCATGATGGTCCAGCTGTCTTCAGATGCCGCCGTAGTGTAGACAACTAGTCTATGTAAATAAGTTAGTAAACTGCTGATGGAAGCATTTTTTAGCAAGTGGATAGACTAGACCTTGTTTTGCAAGAATTGATTTCTTAGATCCCTTCACCCAGTTACAGAGCAACGTTAAATATTGGCTGAGCGTCCAATTTGGTTCACCATAAATTCATTTCCTTTGCGACGTATTGGCCAACCTCCCCCAGGCTTTCTTTCTCTTTGCTCATGATCTCTCTCCGTCAGGTCCGTCATTGTTAGATACTTCTGGTCTAGCGTTTGCTGAGAAGGGGGCCATGATCTGCTAGAGGATATAAAGCCAACTGTAATGAGAGTATTATTGTCTCAGCTTGTTTCCATCTCACCGTTTATCTGATCTTGTTAATTCATGGCAGTATTAAATCATGACTCTATGCACCCGTCTACATGATACAAGGCCGTATTCCGGAGATGCTATTAGATGAAAGAATTGATGTGTAGCACCACATGGCTAAATGTTTACCGCGAAAGACTCCAGAAGTAAAGGTTGTGGCTTCATTTCCGACGACGATCGTGTTGTGAGTGCGTTGGAAAACCATTTCATTGAATTCTCCTCAGTCCTTTAGTTTGTAAAATGGATATCTGGCTATAGGCAATGGAAGATATTATCAGGATGCTGGTGATCAGCGTCTGTAATGATCTGTGCTGAATTCTCCCCTTCTCCCCATAGAGTTAGGAAAACCCAAGAATGATCGGCCTGTTGGGTTAAAATGGTGTGAAGTCGCCAGAGCGGGCATTAGTCTGGATACGTGCCTTTATAAATGCTTTATGATTATTTCGTTAAAATTTGTAACCAGTTCAAATAACAACACTGGCTCTCACGTATGAGCTCAAAATCTCACATTTTTTAATTATTCTGTGAGGGGAAAAAAATGGTCTCTCCAGACTGCCAAAATGGCTGTGTGCCTCTGCAGTTTTTCCCCAATCTCACAGAAATCAGTTTGTGGAATAGTCTATGCCGCTTTACATCAGACATAGACGACGCCAAGGTCGTATTTTAACAGAGCTGTGTGTCAGCGGTTTGGGGATGAGGTAATGAACGTGAAAACGATCGTGGCGAGGGAGGATCTGGTGAGATTTTTCTCATTACTCATAGATCTAATAACATACGGGGAGCAACAGAGTGTAATAAATCTTAGCCAAAGGGAAGATGGGTCGGAGACGTTCCACGTACCTCGGGGCCTATTTCATTTGATTTCTTCTTTCGTTACGTACTCAAGCTTGTCTATATTGCACATCAGAGGGTTCTCTGTCGCGATAGAAACAGCGTAAAAAGATGAAAAATAGAAGCCAGAATCTCAAGGATAAAAAACAATGTGCATTGTGATGCGCACGGTGAAGATAACTTAGTCGAATGCAAGGAAGCCCTGTGTGGCTTATATGAGACCATACAGTTTGAAGATATAATATGTGTTTTGTCACCGGATATAGGGAATATGTTTGAGGCAACTGTGACATGAAGGCTGTAATAATGAACAGAAGATGATACTGTCATGTAGACACTTGTTAAGAAGCCTATGACAGTTGATGAGTTAATTACGGTGAAGTCTGCTTAAAATCAAGTTCCAGTGTAGCATCAGAAAATCCATTGAAGTCTGTCTCCCCATCCAATGAAAGGAAGAGTGGAGGAATTCGTTTTTTTAAGTTTTCAATTTATTTTAAATGTCCAAGGAAAACAATGGAAACTTTATATACCAGTGATTCGGATTTATTATGAAGCCTATAGCTTTATTAACATGGTGTATTAATCTCCTTTGGACATCGATGAAGCAACACGACTGCTGCTTACTACTATAGTAATTGAGCAGTGATAGAGTCACGATTTCTTGCAGAATAATATCTGGCCTGGTCATTGTAATGGCTACCAACTTTTGAGTTTACTTTGTAGTAACGTAAGGACAGATTGCTGACTGTGAATCGCGTTGCTGATTCTTATTTATGTCCTGGTACAATAGAATCTTAGCTAACCATTCTTATTTTCCTCTGTTTTATATTCAGATCTTCTACTGTGGATTTGGAAAACTATGTGTTCAGCGGCGAATGGGAGCTCATTGACGTGAGAATACGAAGGACGGAAATGTGGTACGCCTGCTGTAAAGAGCCTTACCCAGACGTACGGTTCACCATCGTCATACGTCGTAAAACACTGTACTACCTTTTCAACATAATCTTTCCATGCTTGTGGTTAACAATATTAAGGTGAGTTTGCGATGAGTTTAAGTTTACATATTGTATTCCCATGATGTTGACCAGATTTTCTTGATGATGAATGACGAAATGTGGGTGTTGTGGAAAAGGTGGCACGATGATATGATGTAGCCCAAATTGTTGGGGCCTTAGAATGGTTGGATGTGTGGCTTACTAGAGTTTACTTCAGCTTACACTAAGTCATTGATAAACAGGACTTCTTGGGGGGCTACAGCTTCACACAAAAGTATCTGTGCCATCATGTGCTCATCCCTTCCACCCAATACACTGAAGCTCGGCTGCTCCTCATGATCGATTTTATTATCATATTATGAGTATTCTACCCTCTTGAACAATCCATGTACCTTTTTAATATACTCATTCTGGTCTTCCTCCATTTCTACGCCATTCACCTTGTAGTTCCACCCACGTAGTATAGTACAATAAGTAGGAAAATAACACAGCAATGCCATTTTTGTGGGGACTCAAATGAATCTGGTGCACACTTGTAAACAGATAATATAATACAGAGAATGTACGCTATATACTATCATCTTAAGGGGAGAACTAGAATTAACTTCACAGAGAATTTACTTCATGGTCAACACACACCCTTGATTGACCGGATTGGTAGGAATAGCTTGGATGTGTGCATTGACTGATTGATTGATATGTTGACTGATTGATTGGCAGCTTGCTGGGATTTTGGCTTCCACCCGATTCTGGAGAGAAGATCACCTTGGGTATAACGGTGTTGCTCGCCTTCTCTGTGTTTATGTTGCTCATCGCTGAAAGTATGCCAGCCACCTCCGAGTTTGTGCCTCTTATTGGTAGGTAAATTTGTCTGCTTATCATCTATCAATTTCTCTCTTTCTCCCTCTCTCTCCCTCTCTCTTTCTCACTCTCTCTCTCTCATTCTCACTCTGTCTTTCTCTCTCTCTCTTTCTCCCACCCCCTGTGTGTGTGTCTCTCTCTCTCCCTCTCTCTCTCTCTCTCTCTCTCTCCCTCTCTCTCTCTCTCATTCTCTCTATCTCCCTCTCTCTCTCTCTCATTCTCTCTATCTCTCTCTCTCCCACCCCCTGTGTGTGTCTCTCTCTTTCTCTTTCTCTAGCCTTCGACTCTCTCTTTCTCTCTCGGATGCTCTCATATTACATTCAGAGAATTATAGGAATGCGTGTATTAAAATACTTATATTTTGCAGAAAAGAGGTACTGTATTTTAGCGTGCAGTCTTCATCGATTCAGAAAAGTTGCACGGTCGTTTTAACTGAACAGGCAGTAAGTCCTAATGATTAGGCTGTTCCATTGCAGCCGTTGGTTTGCCATTTGTTTACAACGAAGCTAAATAAATGAGATAGCATTCATGGCCAAGAAATTGAATTCAGAAAACAGATGACGTAAAACATGTCAAATGCTCTGGTTTAGAGGTCTGGGGACGGGGTAAGATAATTTACCATCTACAAAATGGATACTTGGTTGTTGGTAGAAAGTGATATTGCCTGAGTACTAGGGTTTGATGCTTTAAAAAATGCCAACAGTTCTGTGTCCTCCGAGGGGAGTTTAGAAAGGTCTTAAACAATCTGGCCTGCTCAGGTACATTCACTAATAACAGAAAGTACTCATGCCATCAAAAACAATTTTGTATCTCCTTAAAGCTATGCAAGATAGAATCTTATAGCATAATTTTTTGAAACTTCGAGGACTTTCACATCTACCTTTTAATCAAGAACACGTTATTGCACACCAGAAAGGAGCGGTAGGCCTTTTCTCCACGGTTGGGATGCTGGAAGTGGGGGAGGGGGGGGTCAAAATGAGAAACCACACGCGTTAATAAGCATGTGTCCTTCTGCTGCAATCACCACAGATTGATTTTTCTGTCTTTGTGTCTCTCAGACGCATTTTCTCTCTGACAAACCCTAACGATATCACGTCAATAAACGACACCGAAATTGCATGTAAAGCTCGGGTGATCGTGAATACACGAAAAGGACACAAGAAATGGATTGTCTTGTGTAGTTTTATTGAGATGTGAACTCTTATATGTGACACTGTGTATACTGTTTGTTATCGTGAGTATATAATGAAAGCAAAGTCGCATCACTTAACATTGGCTGAACACCAGACTGACAAGCACAGTCTTCGGTATTATTTTGAGTGTAAACACTGCTTAGAGGAATATTTTTACCCTGTGGGATATCTCATTGTCGTGGTGACCGGAGATCAGCAGCGCAACATTTGCTATCTCACTCATGGATCTGTAATCACGGCGTTGAAAGGGCATTAGATCACGTACATAAACATAGGTCTTATCGATCACAGTATGAACAAATACATTACCGGTCTCAGCAACTGTTATCAAATAGCATGTTTCGTGTGTCCGGGAGTTCGTCTGAGAATTATCTAAGAATCCATACCAGAACGTCTAGCCCAAACAGACGTATTGCATAAAGTTTAACGATGAAGATTCTACCGTATAGCCTGCAGCCCTCTATAGCCACGAGGACTGCGTTAGGCTGATAAGGGTGAGGGTATTGCTCGTTAGGAAGGCGATCCGTCTCCATGAGGGCATATCCGATACAGCAGACTTTCTTTTGCTACTCGGAATGTCAGCATTTTTCTGACATATGTTCCACATGGAGAAGCCATAATTTGATCAGGGCGGAATGAGAGATTTGCATAACGTTTCAGACAGATGTAAAGAAACTTAAGACATATAAAGCTAATAACAAGGTGTTTATCTGTAGCTAATTTAAGTTATTGGCTTCCTTTACCGATCCCTGCCGGTTAGGTGTCCTATCAAAAAAACTGCCGGCATGTTGTCTTAACTTCCCACCTACAATTTATAAAATATATTCGGAAAAGACATCTTGTCAGCCGATGTAAAGAAATGTTCCATATAACAGCCACGGCTACGGTACACCATATTCTTTGATAAGTTGTTACATTTTGATTTTGACTGCCTCACGGAAGTTGTTTTCCTGACAAACCGGAGGTAGGAATCCTGTGTTAGCCAATGAACGTCGAGTGTCTCAAATCGCAGGGGTCAGTCATATTCCTCGCGAGATTTTCTTTTCTCTCTATGATTATCTAAGGGAAGTTCGTATCCAGTAAATATAAGTGTCATTTTAAGCACATATTTTTTATCCTTTTTTTTTGTATTTCTTTCTTCCATTCTTTCTGAATTTATATATTTCTACGTGGTTCGGTCTAAATAAACAAATTAAAACTGAAACTGGAAACCTGTTTACAGGTTAAAATCACGCTTTTTGAGCATTAGGAGTGGTTGTTCTCTATTCTATTACCAGGCCCGTATACTACTGTAAACTTGCAGTGGGAGTTAACTTCTGGACCGGTTCCCTGTCTGCTCACAAGCATTCACGAAGCAGTTGCTAATATGCCTTGGAGCGAATAGTTTGTTTTTATTTCCATTACCTTTACGACTTCAGGCTATACTTACGGCATTGCTTGATGCTGATCTCTAGTTGGCGATTTGAGTGCACCGTAATTTTCGGAAGATAAACGCTTCAGGTCTGACCTGAGCTTGTTATTTTGTATCCCTTTTAGGATCCTTTTAGGATCAAGAGAAAAGATGCACAATTCAGACTTTATCTGATCAAAAGAGTGCGTAATCTTGGTGTTTCCATCCTTTAGCACATTTTATAATCATGTAACTGTTAGAGCCAAGGTGCTTAGCGGTCCTTTAGCACTCCTTCAGCACTTTTCATAATCAGTCTAACTATTAGAGCCAAGCTACCTTGTATCTTTTCCAGGGTCTTTTTGAGCTTGGTGGGGAGGGGAGAAGGATCAAACCGCTGATTTCCACGGTTTACCTGTATTTGAATGTGGAACATGAATGCTCAAACTTTTGGGTTGGGGCAGAAAGAGAAGTTGCTTGTTTCGTATCCACCTTTATAGGGCTTCTTGCAGGTGCAAATTTTAACTTTTCTGTCGTGGTCTGGAAAGAAATATAGCACAGTAGAAAAATTACATTAGGTCAATGTGCAAACTTTGTGAGGTCCTTGGACTTGCCGTAGAAAGTATCAGACTAAATGTCTAGAATTAAAGACACGTTCTGCAGGTTAATGCTAATATTCCATACTGCAAGTCCACGATGCACTCAACATGGTGGACTGGATGCGCGACTGTTGAGTTTTTCACGCTGTTCTCTCTGTCTTCATTAAATCTTGCTGCAGTCCCGCGACTATACTTAGGACTGACATAGACACATGTTACTTCTTGACAGATAATATTTTATAACATTTGACAAGTTCAGAAGAAATTCCAAACCAAAAAAATGCAGTTGTCTTTTATTTAAAATTTTTAAAAAGTGAGTTGGAAAATAAGTAAGCCTACTCTTAAGTGATAAAAAGGTAAATATGAAGAGCATCAAAGTGGCAACCTACTATTTTCTTAGCACTGCTCATGGCTTTGTTTCATATTTTGAAAATTGCAATGCATTATATGGTAAAGTCAGTCTGTACTTTTCATATCTTTATATTGAATAATATAATGGCATCATAACCAGATCCTCACAAATCACAGATGCGAAGATGCTGGCACCATATGACCTGAGAGTTACAGTGCACTGTTCAAGCTTGTTTTCTAAAACACCACTGAATTCTTGATATCTTTACGACGTGGTATTCCTTATGCTAGAGTTTACTTTTTTCCCCGGTTGACTTTTTATTATATAAAGAGAAGGCAACTGACTTTTGCCCGGTGAATATTTTTTTTCCAACCGACGGTATGAAGAACCAAACAGGTTGAGTCAGAAGAGTGTTGTTCCAGGTTGGTCTTAACAACATTAGAGAGTAACATGGCTACACGGATCTAAAATCTCGATAAATAACCACCATGCTTCTAAATCCTTCATGCACAGTGAATCCAGGGTTATCGCAATATTAACAAGGCGACCTCCTTAGTTACCATGTCTAGTTAGGTGATTATTAATGTGGTTACAGTAGCCGGTTGTGGATTGGAATGGAAAGAAAATAAAATATACCTTCCTCGTTAAAAAATATAGACTATATATTAAGAAAACAAAGGATTTTCAGATATTACAAGCTTCAGGATGGCGGTTTGTCATCTTACCAGCGTCTCACAATGACCCGCAAAAATGAGATTGCTTAGCACTGATTATTTTTAATGTCCCCTAGGGCAAGATGACCCCATTAGGAGAGATTGCTGAGCGCCAAAGGATGCAACTCATGTAGTGAACCATAGAAGGTTGTAAAAATATATATATGAAAAAACACATAGGAACTGTAATACGACGTCGTTTTTTCTAACTGGTTTGACGTTATCAGAATTTTCTTTTTGAAATTAAACAGCCGCATGTCCTCCAGCAGTCAATCTTAGAATTTTCAAGACGGTGTTTATCAGTTTTAATTAAACACAGTCCTTGGCCTATATTACCATGTCTGGCATTTCAAAAAAATAAGTACTTCATCAGTTTATAAATCAAAAATCATCCTTGAACTTCAACTAAGAAAACCATGTTTGGGTTGTTTAAAAGTTTTCAAATGGGACAACTATTCTAGGGAACAATAAATACCACCAAGTTAGCAGCCAAGCAACATTACGAAATAAATCCATTTCCTTGATGTTTTTCTTCCAGGGAAATTTTATGTGTTTTTGTTGTTTAGATGTCGCTGGGTAAGGCAACCAGCGCTAGGCGACATTAAAAACCACCAAATAACCAAACGAGTTGTGAATTTAATAATTATTAAGGAGAATACCGACAAAGTGATTGTCTATAAAGTGTTTGGGAGTTTTATTTACTCCGTAAAGAAATAGGTTTACACTTTACAGTGCCATACAATGTTATACACCCCATTCCTAATACAGGACAGTATTCATTGACATCTCAGTCAGATGGGGAAGAGGAGAGAAGTTACTTTTCCAACGGCACAACAGTGTAAACTGCCCGACCCAAGAGTCGAGTATACAAATGTCAGATCCCCAGTTTCTGAGTAAGACTCACAAACCACTTAGTCACGTTGCCTCCCTGACATGTTTCAGATGAATTCATGGCGCTCACTCTCCATTCTAAAGAGACTGATTTTAACCTGTGTGTGTGTGAATACTGTGCAAGAGTTGATAATTTTTGTTGACATCCCATCCCCATCTTTGAAAGATGAGAACAGTTTTGAGCTTGAACCAATCCCTTGCCCGCCTCCAAAGTCCACTCAGCAATCGGCAACCAGCCAGTTGTTCAGGATAGCATATCATGCCCTATATAAGCTATAGACTATCACATTAACTAAATGATATACTATATGGGTTTGCCTAATCATCCAGTTAAAAAGACATTCCTTCATGCCAGTCGGTTTTTCGACTCAAAAAAGTGCTTATCAGTGCATGGCAAATTGATATATGTGTGATCTGATCTGTTGGTGGGAGCTTTGTGCATAATGTAGTGAACTGGTTTTGAGACATTTTTGTTGTAATCATCTGTCAGAGGCGTAAAGAAAAAGGAAGACCGTGGGCTACAAATATTCTTCTTCCCCCATTGAAGCCCCAGAGCGTCCAACTTCAGTTATACAAAATATTATAGAAATTAAAACTAAATATGATTTTGCCCAATGACACAAAACTTTTTGAAAAATGTATAATGAATTTATTAACAAAATAGTCGACGTTTCGTGTTGAATACTTTTTCAAGACTGACAATGCAAGTTTAAGACATGCAAAGAAAGGCAAGTGAATACATATCCGAGAGCCAGAAATAGAAATAGGAATAGAGCAACTGAAAGGGATTGAGATAATTATGTTCATTGTCTGAAATATTTAAAGGAACAGTTTTCAGGAACAGTATACATACAGACAAAAACATACTATCACACACTCATGTACCTGCATAAATACTCACTCTCTCACTCACTCACTCACTCACTCACTCACTCACTCACTCACTCACTCACTCACTCACTCACTCACTCACTCACTCACTCACTCACTCAC
>JAWQUT010000003.1:6414565-6454964 GCA_033807755.1 Ellobium chinense
TATATATATAGCCTTTGTGTTCTCATCTTTCCATCAACCACAAACCCCGTTGTTACACCTCTGCCGCAAACCCAAGGCCATTGATTCATGAGAGCAAATCATGTGTTCGAATTTTAGTACAGTCAATATTGTTGGCGTTCTTAGGGTATAGTTCCATCGATTTATAGTTTTGACCTTAGCACATCGGTGTTGTCATTGGTTATTTTGCTGAGGACAGTGGGAAACAAAAACAACAAAGATGTCAGGTTAGTGCTCAAAACCAAAGATGACAGGGGTCGTGTATACCGCATACTCTTCGGGCACTAATATTTTTATTACAATAATTACAACACTGGATTGAATTTGAGCTTAACATCGGATAACGAATGAGAGCAAATACTTATGCCTTCTAAAGACTTATTGTAGCCACATTATGACATCATGATTGACTTTCATGAAGTAGAAAAATCACATACATGTTATATAACAAACAGGTCCTGAAATCCTTATACCGTTTATCAAAGTGGATTCGCGAACTCCAACGCCTAACAAACTCCTAATTATGGGCTGATCCCCTAGGACTCGAGATCATGAGGTTGTGCTGTATTACTGTATTCCACTGTTGTTTTGGTAACCTTAGGTATCCCCATTGTCATGTATACGAGTAATGATACGTTATCATTATGTTAAAAAAGACTTTCATCTACCCCGTAGGGATTTTGGTGTACAATGCCATACGGCGTTATACACCTCATTCATAATGCAGACATATAGAACAATACACATCATACTTGTAAATACACAAAACGAAGTCATTTCTGGTCGCCCATGGTGCAGCGCCATGGTCCCTCCAGCTCTAAAGCCTGGTATTCATTTTTACATCAGTCGAGTGGGGAAAAGAAAGTGATATGTCTTTCTTAAAGACACTACAAAGTAAACCACCAGGCCCGAGAGTAGAACACAAAACTTTCGACTTGACAGTCTTCGGTTACTGATTACAACTCACAAACTATACGAAACAAAGGCACATGGTAAAACTTGTCTTATATCCTTCTTTATTTCCCAGGTATTTACCTGACAGTCACCATGGGAATGACGTCATTGTCCATCATTCTGACAGTGTTTGTCCTGCAGCTTCATCATGTTGGGCCTCACAAGCGTCGTGTGCCTCGTTGGCTCAAGTCTCTAGTCTTCGACGTCTTTGCCAGGCTTGTCTGTATGTGCCACGACTCAGAGACTCTCAGACACTGTGACTTCTCCAAAAGTTCCAGCGCGGACGCACCGCACACTGTGACTGTTGTAGAGCCAAGTAGCGCGGTTGGGGATGGTGGTGGCGGTGGTGTTGGAGGTGGTGGGGGTGGGAGTGGTGGTAACGTCGTTGGAGGTGGAGGCGGTACTGTAGCCGTCTCTGGAGGAGGGAGATGTGGAGGAGGAGGAGGTGGTGGTGGCGTGCGGAGCTGCAATGGAGATGCGGTTTTACAACGCGGTAGCGGCAGCAATGACCGCGTGGCTCCATCCAGTAACGAACTAAGTCCTACGACTATTGGCTTTCCGGCCGGGCACGTTTCGGAGTACGGCTTCACCACGCACTACGAGATGCCCAGCCGATTCTCTTCCAGTTTCAGATCGAGCCTAAGATCGAGCTTCAGAAGAGATCAGCGCTTCCGAGGCTCATTCAGAGCGGGCTACCCTGTCCCGCCGGACTATGCAATGGACCGGGGTCCTTCTCTTTCTATGTACCCTTATGATCCAGAGTTTGACAAATATCAAGAGCTGGTGTCAGAGTGGCAGTTTGTAGCACATGTAATGGACAGGTTATTATTCTGGTTGTTCCTTTTTGTGGCTGTCGTTTCTTCATTGGCTATTTTAGTGATTAAGCCACTGTTTAAACCTGCTGCTGCTTGAACACAGTGTTATGACGGAGTATCGTTTCAGCGTCTTTGCGTCACCAGAAGAATCAAACGTGACAGATACTTGGCATGTTTTGAGCAAGGAATGAAAAATGAATACAAGGCAAGCATGATTTTATCATCTTTGCACAGCGGCACGCCAAGGCCAAGATTGAAAACGGCGTGCACAGACTGTCTGATCAAGGTCTACCCGTATGCGTTGACTTGTTGTTAAGCTCCTCACGACTGGTTCAAGCGATAGAAATATTGAAACCATGCCACTCTTTATGTTCTGTGACAAATACTATTTGCGCTCAAATGATATTCTTCCCATTGAAACTTGCAATACTTGCCCATCCATCCACACATCCCTTCAGATGTTCATTGTTTCTTATACTCGTCCAGCCATTGGTATTTAAGTATCCTAATGTTTTCTATAGCCATCTATTTACTTCATCAAAACTCCAAATCCTTTTATGATTATCATGTACTTCTCATCTCATTAATCCGTTATGCCACTCATACTGTGATTGATTCATATGATGATTTCAGCAGCTGATGCAACTTGACCATAGATTATGCTAATAAAAGCATGACAAGAGAAAGTAGAACGATATTTAACAGTGATAATAGATTCTATAATTATCCCTTTCCTCGTAAAATATTGTTTAAATGATAGCAATCCCTGTCATCTTAATTTTTTTTTTTAAATGCTGACTTAGAAAAATGTCCAAAAGAACGAAAGAATGACATAACAGATTTGCTGCCTGTTCTGTGGGCTTTTGATAATTTCACGCAAAAAAAAAAAAAAATTTGGAATTTGGCTCTCTGTGACGCCTCATACTTTGTTTTTGAGTCTTGAGATATATTCAGAAATAAATTCATGCAAAATTTGCCTCAGGTTTCTAAAATGCAGAATACAGTATCACTTTCGATAGAAAATATCAGCTCAGGAGAGGCTCCGAATGCCATATTACGACTTTTCTATGAATGTCTCATGAAAGCAATGTGACTGTTTAATAACTAAAAAAAATGTCATAAATAATTACTTTCCGGGCTTTATGTTAACTTGCAAAAACATGGTGTTCCAAAGCGACAGTTACTTATAAGTGGAGGTGAAATTCTGGAATTCAGAGCCAGGTCTTACAGAAGCCATTCCAAATTGAACGTGCTCTTCCAAAACTTTAGAAGTCCATTTCAACGCTTTTGAGATAATTGAGAGCTTGCGCACTAACGATTCTTACCATCGTAAGAATTACAAGAATGCATCTGTGCCGAATTCACCCTCAGTAATGTTCAATATGCAGAGTTAAAGTAATGACAAGAGATCCAGTCGTGAATGCGCAAGTTCTCAAAAAAAGAGACAGTGCGGTGCAAAGGCAGCTGCATGTCCTAAAGTTTATATTAAATCTAAACGCCGTCACTTTTGAAGAAATCTAGGTTACAACAATTATGTGGTTTCTTTTTTATGAAAAATACATTGCTACCTCATTTCTATACAAGCTAAGACATGAAGTTTTTGAGATATTACTCGCTAAATTGTACAATGAACCCTTATAAAAATTCATCCACTGCCCAGTTTGCGTTTCAAATTTCCATTGTCTTGGATACTTTTCAATAGATCATTCTTCTACTGGTGAAACCGAAAGTCATGCGGATACGAGTAACCTATATTTAGTTACAAAACGATGCAGGTTGGCAAATATAGAGAATAACCACTTGACTCTTGGTTGGTTTTTTTTCTAGGCTGTCCCATTATGAATATTCATTTGAAGGATGAAATGCAATGAAGATTAACTTATACTGTAAAGCTGTGTGAGAAAAAGTAAATCTTTTTTAGTGATAATATACATATGTATTGCACATTTTTACGTAGAATATTCATAGCTGGGAGGAAGTTGTGGATGCACGTGACATGCTGTGATATGTATGACAGTTATGTGATTGACGCCTTAGGCTGATGTTTAGTGTCATATGAAAATGTAGTACAAACCGAGCTACAGCAGCTGGCTGCAGTCAGTGTCTCGGTTAACAAGAGTGCTGAAACTCCACGTCATTCATCGCTTTGTCTATGACTGACAATAAAGGCTTGAAGTTTTACCTATGCCTTTAATGAGAGGAAAGACTCAGTGGAGACTTCTGATGTGAACGATTAGTGGAAATTAAGAGGGTGGCTTACTTATGCGTCGCATCGTTTTAGTTAGCTACAGTTCAACTCAGTAGTTTTTTTGTGGCTGGATGTATCATTATTCTGTGATAGGCTCAAGAGATTTATGATTGGTTCGTAGTCATCCATGACCGGGTGATATCGTTTTGAATAATGTATCTTACAGCCAGTGAAAATGAGAATCAAGTCATTCTGGCATCACTCTCATTTATTATGCTTGCACGATCATCCGGGCGTCTCAAGCCACATTTCCAGCAGTTGTCACTTCCGATTGATTTTATGGGCTAACGCATCTTTTGATTTCAGAAGCGCTATTTGATGACGCAATCATTCTTCTATTTTGCTGAAACCGGACTTGAGGTTTGCTATAGAGTCGACTAATAAAAAAAACAATCTGTGGGCTGATATAAAAGCATGATGTGTGTGCTTTTTTTGTCTGACCATGTCTTTGAAGTGGCAAGGGAATGACTCTTATGAAATGTTAAAGTTAAAAGTTCTGAGAATTTGCGATGAAGGATAATTTTGTGCTGTAGGAGTCATCTAAAACTACCATAGGAATGTTTAAACTATCCGCGTTTACTGAGCATTCAGTCATTAAATGTATGCAGAAATGGGTTTTAACTTCGATTTCTGCAAGAAACAGACATTGGATATGGGGTACCCCAATCACGTTCAAAGCCTGACATCTCGTCTCTTATCATAGAAACAGAAGCTACATTTTGACTGGCTGCAAGACATGTTTCATCGCCCAGCTCACGAAGAGACGCATGCGACATTTGCTGGTTTTTGAGGAAAGTGTTTTAAACTTTCAGTGACATTTAGAATTGATTACACATGCCCAATCAGTAAATGTTTAATATTTCCGAAAGTATTAGAGCTATTGATGCCCCACGTCTTGAAAACATAGATCTACCATTGGCCTTTTGGAAAGTGGTCTCAGCTCAAAACACCCAAAGTGTCGCATACGCTCCTTCGTGAGAAGGGCGGCGATTTTTGGGGCTTGTCTAGGCGGTTCAGTGCTTCAGTGGAGGCAAATACTGGGGAATGAGCTGTGATCTTAAAGTTTATGAGTAGTGTTTGTGATAAGGTGTGTTTGGTGTGTGTATGTGGGGGAAAAAGGGGGGNGGAAGAGGAGGAGTCACAACACACTGGCACTCATCCATTACAGACACTAGGATTACATGTACAAGCAATCAATAACAGGATATGTGAATATCTGTGAACAGAAATTTTTATTTAAATTTTCTACCAAGATGTACGTTGCATTGCACATGTTTTGATGTCATTAAAAATCAATCTGTTATCAAACAGGCTACCGGGTATTGGAATGGATGTGACCGGAAGTTGTGTGGCCGACATTTTAACATGTGGTGTCCTCGTTTCAGGCCCCTTTGGAGGCGAGGTCCTATGGACAGACTGTTTTGGGATCCGAATGATGATGCCAAAACACATGTCTCCTTGATAATAAAGTCGATTCCGTTTAATAACTTCTCGGCAGCATGAAAATAATTGAAAGTCAAAGAGTTGCACTTATTGGGTGCATTAATGTCAGAAAATACTGTATTCCGATATCTGAGAAACGTTTTAGTTAAGCAAAAGATGCCATAAAGCGGATTGCAATTAAGCGGGGTCAGCAGTGTCTAAGAGGGAACACTCATCTGAAACTCTCAAAGATTACAGAAGGGTGCAGTGAGGTAGAGACGGCCTTCTCTAGGAATCTTGTAAGTCTGCGAAGGGAAACAGGTGTATCTTGGGGTATTGCATAAAGGAAAATGTGTGGATTAATAAATATAAATATAAATTATGCATTGGTATAATATCTTAACATCAGGTATGAATATGGATGGAACACAAACTGGAAATCGAAGATCTCTTCTCATCCAGGGCACAAGTCATATATTACCAGAGTTAATGAAGAGCTTGCGCATCTACGAAGGGATCTCTTTCCTTCATAAGAATTATAGTAACGTAGTTAATGCCACTATAGGCACACTCAGCACCAATGCGCTAATCTAATTCTTTCGATGGTAAGAGATCCCATCATTATTGCTTAAGTTCTCAAATTTCTGTCAGGTACACACCTCAAAGAGGTTTGCCTCACGTAGTCTTGTGGTTATATTTAACCTTCACGGCAGCAGTATCTTCGTATGTCATGAATTGAAATAACGATTTTGCAGTAAAACTGGCGAACTCTGTGGCCATATGGACGAGGAGGACTCGACACCTCCCCCGCGGTAGACAAAGTTCAGCGGGTGCGGATGGATTAGGGTGGTGGGGGGAGGAAACGCCGAGAGAGACAGAGAAAAACGCTCGACTGTCGTACATCAAAATATAGCAGTAACGTGCAGAAAGTGTTTTTAAAAAGTACACTGGCATAATGGTCAAAGTGATAAGGCCCTCTGATTGTTTGCTCTTCCATGAGGTGAAATGTAGTAATGCTGATGATCACATCTTATGAAATAACCGACCTTGTAAAGCCACATGACATTATAGTAACAATATGGTCCACTTTGAAGGATGCTGGGTCAATGTTATAGTAAATGAACAAATAAAGAACAAAAAGATCAAGTTATTTTCCTTGGTTTATAAAAAATGTGTTCTGAGATTCCATTTAACCCTCTAGTGCCCACTGGTCCATATTTGGCAACCCACACAACCCACACAACCCACTGGTCCAAATATGGCACGGATGTTTCAGTGCCCGGAGGTCCAAATTTGACCCAAAATTTTTCACCTATTAAATATTGAAATTCTTCAAAATCAATGTTTTATATGTATTTTGAGTGGCATTTGAAGTGTGTATGTGAATTTTCAGAATTTTCCTACCAGTATTTTTATGCCTGGGCACTAGAGTGTTAACTTTCGACCGCTTGCTTCAGGATTGCTTCAATAGGAAGAGAGGGATGCATAAAGCCATTTTCCCTTACGTCTGAGAAAAAGCGCTTTTCAAAAGTCGTTGAGAAATATCGTGAAATATATGGTAAAATGGGTAAAAAGCCTGATTTGCTTCCTTACTGCAGTAAAATTTCATTTCTTTTCATTAAATTTGTTTCAACATCTTGCATAGTGGGAAATTGTAGGAAAAATCACTGTAACTGAAGAGGGGAAAATAACACATGATTAGAGTGGCAACACTGAAATCAGATTGGCGTGTCGTTCTGCAAAAGAAAAGGCATGGCTCAGATTTCATATATTGTCAAGGTCCTGGAAACTCGAATTAGACTGATATTTAATGACCTCCGTAAGTGGAATCCTTAACGACACAAGAGAATACAGTGGGACCTCTGTCGTAAAGATTCTCTTCGTGTCAGGAAAAAATACGCTTACCTTAAGGTTTTCTTTATTGCGAGGTCTCCCAAATCACGAATATAATAATGAATAGAATAAAACGTTATTAGGCTCTTGGCCAAACACAGTACATAAATTTCACAATTTAACAATGTGCACTGTGACACTCGCACACATCCCTCTCCGCCCCACATCCCTCCTGTCTTTCTATCTACCTTCCCAAGCACAGCACAGTGCAGTACAGTGGTCATCATAAAATAATATACATCAGGACCCAAAGGCACTATATCAATATAACAATTTTCACATTACCGATTAAACATTGTTACCTATTAAACCTCTCTCCCCTCGCCCCTTCCTACTCTTTCTGTCCCTTCCCAGACTCATCCGCTACCTCCCTCGTGCCCATTTACACTCATTCCTTCCTCCCTACATTATTTCCTCCTGAATTAGTGCATATCAAACTCACACGTAATAAGGAAGTATACTTATTAAATGAGTACTTAATATCAAGGTTTCACTGCATATTAGTTATTATCAAACATACGACCATTTTGGCAAGGGAGTGACCAATGGAATATCATCTGGACGGATATCAACATTCCGTGTCATAGGCCGTATTTGTGGCATGCTGAAAAGATCAATTAAGAAAGAAGAAAACGCATGCCAGCTGCCTTTTTGTCGTAGGAAAAAAAACGTCAATTCTGATGGAACCAAAAAAGCACCAAAGATTACTAATGGTAGAAAAAAAGAGCTTAAACAGTAAGTCTGAACTCTAAAGTCAGCTGGTGCCAGCAATGCATAGCTGTGACTGTCCCGTTTAGTAGGCTTGCTCAGTCAAATTAGTTGGCAAATTTGAGTGCAAGCAAAAATGACCACACTCAAGTGACAGAGTTGGCCCTCCTGAATACACATATTGTATCGCTCGCCTATGCACCACAGTTGTGGACTGGACTAATATCAATAAACTTGTTAAATTGCTGGTTAAACTTGTTGACATCGAGGAAGGTCGGGTTTCCACTAGACGGTACAGTGTATCGTGAAGCTGCGTTAGAAAAACACATACCTTCTGTTATGAAAACCGAACCATACCAAACGTGTGCAGTTCCAACAGAGTTGTAGGTTGTTACACAATTATTGAAGTTATTTCCTAATTTGTTTGGTCCTTGTTGTTGTTGTTGTTGTTTATGTTCTTGTTGGTTGGTTTTTTTTTTCCGAGGAAAGAAAGGCAATCGACTTGATTTTTCAGGCTAATTCTTCTTTCCGGGATTCTTCGCAAACCCTTAAAATGTGTGACTTTGAAAAATGTCATGTTACCGAATAACGTGCTAAAACATTCTGTAACACTATATGCAGGAACAAAAGTGTCGTTAATGGATATACAAATGACCGGTGGACACAGCATTAAATATTTGTATACTTGGGCATAGGTTTAGCGGGTGGCTCGATAAAAACAGTTATATTATACACAGGAAGGACCAAAGACAGTTAAAACCAAAATATAGGGGATCACATTGAGCAGTGGGAAATGTGTAAGGGTCATGGGTGAACACTAGATCTAGATTCACACGAGAAATTTAGGGAACATATTCAGGCAGTATGTATTTAAGAATCAAATTGCTGTGAAGTTAGCATCCCTGTGGTGTAGTGGTAGCACGTTCAAACTTGCAAATTGAGAGACGCTGGGTTCGATCCTAGCAGGGGCATGACCCTTCTTCTCAAAATTGGTCTTTCACAGTAAGTTTGGTGAAATCCGTGGTGACACACTTCCCTAAGTAACGTTTCACATCTAAAAAACGTTATGACGCAATGCTCACACACCTCCCCCTTAATGAATAATAGAATATCTACTAGAACATGCCTTGCCGTCCGGTTACACACAAAGTATGTTGTAATCGGTTCATTAGACTAATTGCAATAAAAAAAGTTGAGTAACACGAACAAGGATCAACATCAATCCAAAACATGGGGCACAGCAGGGGATCCAAGTGGTATAATAGGAGGCCTTAATTAATGGATGAATAAAGTATAGTGTGAGTGGGTTCCCGACAAACTAAACATTTAGAAGGTTTTTGGCACCTATTGGAAGGGTGAATCACTCATTTTGTACAAGCCAATTAATTTGTTAATATATAAAGTCCCCTTTTTGAGGGGCCCTGCCAGCCAGTGTCAGGGTGTAGAAATATGTAAAATGACCTGTAATCTAAATAAAGCATCCAATTTTAAAGTTTCAGGTATAATTTGAGCCTTCTAGATCAAATAAAAAAATAAAGTGTGTAGACCTATGTATTTGCACGCGGTCAAAACCAACCTAATGAAAAATTGGGGACCAAATCAGAATTTTAAAAGAGATTTGTGAAAAATTGTGGGCGTTGATCCCCCCCCCCCCCCCCCCCCCCCCCNTTCCCTTTTTTCTTCCCCATAATAGATCGGACAAAAGAAGTTCTTTAACCTCCATGAGAAAAATATCCCCAAATCACAGAGTTATTTAATTTTGTAGAATACCACATTTTGTCCTTAGGGCCAAAAGAAGCAAAAACAATAGGTCTGGTCAAAAAGAGAATCCCAGGTCACATTTCTTGTTCCCAGCAAGCATTTCCCTGGCGAGATTTGTAACCGCATTACAAATGGCGAGCGTTTACGATGTGTAATTTGCATCACAGACCCTCACATAACCTCTGCCCCCCCCCCCCCNCCCTCCACTCCTAATGCTACGAGCTTTACACCAGCCTAATCCGACCCTGGAAATGGTAAAATAATGGCACGAGGTGATACTAAATATGACCAACAACAATCCAGAACATAAAAAACATGGGAAACGGCTGGTAAAAAGCGAAGTGAATCACTTGCACAAACATGCTAAATTTGAGGAAATCTGCAATAACAGCTGAATTAACCAGATCATAAAAAGTAATTAAAGGGATACAACCCGTGTCAGAAGCTAAATAAATTTGAGTGACTCAATAATGAAGAGTAAATACCGAACGGCATAGTACAGTGTCACAAAACGCTTACACATACTTGTGGTATCTGTTGCAACCATGTCATCGTTGTTGTTGTTGTTGTTGTTGTTGTTGTTGCTGTTGTTGTTGGGGTAGGAAATATTATGCAGGTAAACGGCATCAAAGCCTTAGAACTGCAGTAACTTTCTGTGGCCCTAAAATCGTTCATACAGTCAACCCCATGTAATCGCAACATCCTTTTAATCGCAACTGTCTTTTTTTTTTCTTTTTGAACAACAAAATGTCATTATTTCTATTAGGTACTGGATAATCATAATTGCTCTCAATCGTGACTGTTTTCACATCTCAGGAGCTGTGATTATGTAAAGTCGGCCGTAGATCAACTCTCCATAATGCTGAGCTAGAGGTGTTTGATTTAATGTTCCCATCCCATATCGGCGAACTCATTCCACATTTACATAAGTCACTTTTTGAGATTTTGAGAAATCTAGCGTTCTGAACTTATTGCTCAAGGTAAAAATAACGAGGTAGATATGGGTTAGCTTTGAAAATTGGGATTACAACTTCGAAACAAACCTTTACTGTTTTGTAATTAATAGCAATAAAAAGATGAATGGAAGATCAGAGTGGTAGAAAAGTCAAAGCATCAACAAAAAACAAAAAAAAGCGGGGGGAATGGGGCGAATGTAGAATGAGCATAACGATATGACGAATCTTTCGTGTCTCCCCTCTCCCCCGCCTTTTCCCCCTCAAATTACGAGTATGCCTGACCCTGTATGATTCCTGATCAGTCGGGCAGACAGAGAAAGGCCTCCACCAAACTTGTCAAAAAAACCGCTGGACGGAATGAAATTGGTATGAGAAATCTGGCTAAAAGTATAAACGACATTAAATGTTTTGAAACATATGATTTGAAAAACTGCATGGGTTATGACAGTTTCTAACAAATCACTTTACAGCAAAGAACATGCTTCACAAAAGAATAAATCAAGTTTGAAGAGTCTCAAAACAACTCTCTCATGCATTCATTGGTCCTGTAGAAAGGTATGATTTCAAGATCATTATTTGTGACTCATGGATACTGTTGTAAATAATATTATCATTATACTGTATATCACTCTCCATTACGGTAACAGTTTCAAATATCTGCCAAAGTGAGTACTTATTATTCTAGTATCGTTGATAGGGATACTGTTATGCCACAATGGTTTCACAAGCTGACGCTAATGCCATAGCGTTTCATAATTTGACTCGGTAATTATGCCATATAATAGAGAGACTATTCTCAAGCGACAGAAAGAGACTTAGTAGGGATGGACTAGATTTGTTTCTGAATAGTTTTATACCGACTCTGACTCTTCATCTTTTGTTCCTCTTTCAGTGATTTTCTGCAGTGAATCAATTCGTATAACATTAAGCTCATACTATAATCCTGAATTCATGATACATTCATTATCGCCCATGTATTTAACAAAAGCTGATGGCTTTGATCTTGCTCATGCTCGCATTATACAGTAGTTATAGCCTACTGTATATAGACTTCCTATATTTACGTCTTCTAATTTACGTTTGCGAAGAAATAAACATCTTGGCATGGAATAATATAATGGTAAACAAAACTATCTGCAGCTAAAGAAATGTGGAAGCAATCAGCTATCTTTAACGGTCAACGTTAGTGTGGCAATGAAAAAGGTATGCAAACATTTCCGCACACAAAATGCTTGTGGGTGTTTGTGTGGAAGTATGTGTGTGTGTATGTGTGTTAGCGAGGGAGTGTGTGTGTTTGTACAGATATCTATGTTTTGTAAGCACACTGTAACAAGGCAAATTTCCTTTGTGGACAAAAAAAAGTTATGCTTATTCTTATCCTTACTTGTCTGCTAGTACCCAGAACCTGAAAAGAGTCTGTTCTCTGCCTTTATGAATGAGTTTTCGTTTGTTCGAGCCCTTCACCTTCCCAGTTGGCATTGAACAACGAGAATGTTTTTGCTAAGCACTTCGCGTTCGACTTTTCGCAAATCAAGACATTGTCCTCCCAAATAAAACGTTCCGAGAGCTAAGTGGCCATGTTTATTCTTAGACTTTAGCTGTATTGTGGAAATGTCACTCAACGTTCCCGGGACAAATCATGCGTCAAAACGTTAGCTCAAAGTCGGTATACATTTTCTGGGCATAGTCACAAAGAAAAACACTTTGTCCTTTGTCTGGTCATTTTTTTTTTCTTTATGAGCTGGTAGAACAAGTCCTCTAGAACCCGTTTCCATTGGGTTAGCAGTGCTTTTATAGTACCCTGGTAGCCTACCGCACCTTGGGGGNGGGAGGGGGGGGGTTAGGAATGTAGGAATGCAGGGATATCTTCCACGTTGACGGACAATGCCATAACGCACATACGTGGTGATTCAAGAAACCCAGTTTTGTACATAACGATTTTAGTGGCATAAAATGGAGCAGGTACTCAAAATATTTTTTAAGTTCTTAGGTCTTAAATTTTGGATATGAATTCTTATATTGGCATAAGGACCGGACTGAACTTCTGAGAAAAAAACAAAAAAAAACAACTGTGCATTTGTTCACTTAATTTGTGGAATGAGATCGTATTTGTCGACAAGAAAGCTAACTATTTTAAGACACCTGTGCACGTTGGGCTCGCCTCCAGCGATGGGTCAACTCAATACCCTAGTTTGGGTAACTGTGGCCATATGCATAATCTATACGTTAATTAAAGCATTGCGTTAACCACAGTGAACACAACTGATGTTTTGTGAGTTTCCCGTGGTTACCGCAGTGCGTTAACAAACGTAAAGGTTATGCATACGGACTTTGGTATGGGAAAAAAAAAACCATTAGTAAAAGGTGCAGAATGTCTCATGCTTTCTCAATGGTAAATTGAGCGATCTTCCTAAAACTTAAGGGTAGGCCATTCTAGTCATCTGTTCATGTCATTCGCATTTACGATAATATATTCAATTATCTACTACTGCTACTCAATGTACAAATAAGTGGTTTTTGTACTGCATTTTCTTTTGCTGAAAACGAAACAGATGTGCCTTATGTGGACAGTAAAGTTGTATCATATTTTATCTTAAGTGAGCACTCATTACTCTAATATCCATGACAGCGATACTGTTACGTCACTATGGGTTTCATAAGCTGGCGTCAGCTAAATAGAGCGAAGGTCACATTTTAGGAGTCCATCGAGTTATCGAAACACAGGTTCACTCCGTTAGTTCTTGTTCGAGTTTCTTTTGGCATGAACTATATTTACCGGTAGTGCTACTGGGAGCCATCTGGGAGTCAGTGCCTGCTGTGGTACATTTTGCGACTTATTTATATAAGTTAATAACAAGACTTCAGTGAGGTAGACTTAAAACTACAGTATCGACAGCATTGACCCGGCCAGCTTTTGGATGTGAGTAGTCGCGCTGAACGTCCAGTATCTAGAGAATTCACATTCAAACTCGACTATAAGACTAGTTTTAGGAGAGACGGTAACAGAATTAAAACTACAATATCGACAGTATCGACCCAACCAACGTTTGGATGTGAGTAATCTCTCTGAGGGCCCAGTATCTAGAGAACTCACTTTCAAAATCGACTATACTGCTCAACCTTAGGAGCAAAGATAATAGAATTAAAACTACAATATCGACCCAACCAACGTTTGGATATGAGTATTCGCGCTGAGGGTCTAATAGCTAGTGCACTCACTTTCAAAATTGACTACACGGCCCAGCATTAGGAGAGGAGGTAACGTTAGCCCTGAAACTCTTAGTACTGTCCATACAAAAAAAATTAATGGGAGATGGGAAAAGAGGACGGTGCGGTCATGTTACACGGTAACATATTATTATGAGCAGTAATGTCAAGAATTACAGTAAGAGTGATTCACCTTAATATCGGTAAGCGCTAATAGCTGTAGATGGGTCATTGAAATTTCATACCGCCACATAACTATACATAATCGGATTGAAAGTTGTATTATTAATAATTTGAAAGAGCATCAGGCTACGGTAACTTGAGGTGAGAGGCTGACCCTGTTTAGAAGACACGAACAGACGGAAGGGAAAACAATATGTTTCCCTAGTACATCGGTAAAATAAACATTAAAAAATTGAATAACTGTATGGAAGTGCACGATTCCCTTGCATCAGGCAAAATTGTTATAAGTTATATCAAAGCATTTGACATTAACTAAAATGTAATAATTCCCAAAACATTGATGAAAATATTCATTAGACTCAAGCATCATGCCACTTTGTGCAGGGCTGCAATTAGTTAGTTAGTTATCAAGACATCTTGACTTTGTCTATGAAATGAGCAGTGAGCAGGTTCCTTGAGTACCCTACTACCTCCCATAAGAAGTGCCACTCGATTTACCGGGACATGAACAAACTGCAGTAGATATGGCATGGTAAACGCCGCTTAAAAGTAAACCACCAGTTTTTTTTTATTTTTGTTTAAATTTTCAAATGATTCTTCAATATTTTTTAACAATGAAAACGGATCTGCTTCGCTTAATCACACACTTCGTTTGGGTAAGCGCAGGCTTTTTTGTTTTGCCCCCACTTCCTTGGATTTGCATCAAGAGAGACGACTTAATACTTTTAAAAATATACTGAAATATCTCATAGATCATGCTTATCATATTTCGCGAACATTTTGATATAAATATCAGTTTATGAATATAATTTAAGTTGAGCGTTCATTCCAACATACAAGTTTGTCTCTATCAAATTTTAATGTTCTGATTCGCCCAAGTACTAACATCTTTTTCTTTTACTCCCTCTTTCCATGTCTCTCTTATTCCCTTTTTCTCTCTCTCATTTTCGTTCTCTCATTCAATTCATTTTACTTTAGCAATCTCTCTCCCATTCTCCCTCTGTCTCGTTCATGCAGTGAAATGCTCTCTAATATATACCAACATCATGTGTGAAACTAACACATCCAGTTTCAATTTCCATGGCGAGCTGTTCACTCTATAAACCCTTGGTATGATGTGTTAAAGGTGGACAAGATCTTAGATCCTAACGTCCTCTCCTCAATGACCTTTCCATTGTCTAACCTGCGCTCCACCAACGGATAGATGCCACGAAGCATGGAACATGGAATATATGTCCTCTCTTTGTGAGGCACTGATTGTCTCTTCCGGCGATGAAATATCTGAGCATAACAGTCGGACATGATTCTCCCGGGGTACAAATCGTGCAAGACCTTGCCTGGTTTGTTAGGTATGGCGATGGGCCAGCCTTCGAAGACGCCCTTCGAAGGAGGTAAAGACCATTCCTTCTTCATGGTGATCATCTTCATCCAGATGGTCAAAGGCCAAACGTGGTCGGAGTCTTCTCTGTAGAGGAAAAGGTCGACGTAAGGAAATTTTATGAAGGTCTCCCCTTCCCACAAATCGGCATCTTTATGGAAAAGTTTCCACATATACTCGTTGCCCAGGTTGATCTGAAGATCAGGAAGACAGGACAAAACTTTGCGAGCCAAGGCCCATTGCTCACTGTTGATAAGGATGTCAACATCTTCATCCCATGGCATACGGCCGTGGTGACGCCAATATCCAATCAAGGAACCGCCACGCACTAGATAAGTGATGTTGAAGGCTGCCATTGCTTGTGTAGCTGACAGCATTGCATACATTATGTATCGTTGCTCCCGAATGCTCATGGACGGTTTAAATTTGTCCAGTATCAAGAAATCTTCCTCTGGCAGAATAGATTTTATTCGTTGCATGTGACGATTCCAATCCTCTATGTCGTACACTGCCATTTCTTCTAGCTTGGGCATTCTTGTGGCTGCCAATCGCTGATGAACGAAGTCGCATGGTCCGTTGTAAGGCGTAGTGTCCACGTAGAAAAACCAGTCTTGAACATACATGTTGATGACCTAGAAATAGTACGAAAGAGCTATTTTTAGCAAGTCTCTATTAAAATATATAGCCTGTTAGCATGTGTGTTTTGCTTCTTGAAGGCACACCTGGGCAAATCATTGTTACCATCGCAAAAACCACATTTTTGTTTTGTTTTGAGGAGAGCGATTTGAAAATGGCCATTTTTTTTTCAGACGCTGGCTTCTTGTAGTGCAACGTAATTTTTCTTAACAAAACTTGTATCATCATTATTCATGTCCTTCATTTCCCTTTAAAACAAGATGTCTTTAGATGTTATAATATTTATTACCAGTTGCGCAATTTTACATAATAGACGATCAGGGTCCGATGGAGCGGTTCGTAAATAGGAGAAACTGCTACCTGTCGCCTTTCAGCACATCTGCATAATGCTCAATGACAGGTGGTGATTTATCGTTTTGTGAAAAGGACAGTAGGTCTGATAGCTAATCTCCAACCCACCCACAAATTGGCATAAGACATGGAACATTTTGTGGTGCGATAGTCTGAGCGACTGTGGAGGTGCGTCCCACTCTCAGAGTGATCGCCACTACATAACTCTGAAACAATGGCGATTTCGCCTGTGATGTTTGGACACATAAAACTTTGGCACAAAAGAGAGATGCCAGAATCTTAGAACATGGAAATTTGACAATTCATCACCTTGCCATGGCAACGACGAAATACACCCAGTCAAATGACTGCTTGTTTTTCTAACTGTCTGAGCATTTTGCTTCATGAAAAGTTCCCTTTGCCCTTTTGCCATATTTGAAAAATGGTTGTGTTATCAGAATTTAACTACCATTTTTAAATAGCGACAAAGACAAGACAAAGTGAATCTGACACGTACAGCATAAACAAACATAGCCCAACCACAGCAGAAAACACAGACACCACCGCCCTTACAATCAACAATAATTAATCAGTAAAAAAAAAGAAAAAAGCCCGAAAGTTGTTAAACGCACCTTAAAGGTACTCATGTCTCTGTACACTTTCGGCCAACCCGGCACTAAAACATTACGCAAAGGCGTGATGAAAGCAACAACAAGACAGATGGCCAGCAGAATTCTGAGGCGACCTGTCAGGTTATATTGCTGCCAGAAACGCATGAGACGTCGAAACTGCCTTGAAGCTTCCATCTTTTCCTTCATTCCCAGGCGTTTTGTGGACCTATAGTGCCGACATTCCCCAAGTGGCTCTGAAAGAGAAAGAAAGAAAGAATGATATTAGTTTAGTCAGTGTGAGCGGTTTAAAAACGTGTAAGATGAATTTAATCTGATATCCTAACTTCTTTAATTTGATTCTGTGATGTCCACATGTAAGCCACTATAATATTCAGTCGTGGGTTGAGGATGAGGTGAGGCTAGGAATGCACGGAGTTATGGTGGCAAGGATAGGGAGCCCTCTAGAAGGAAGATAGCAAACATTGTTAGATGAAAATAACAAATAAAAAAATGAAAATACGACTTTTATTCACCCCGTACAATGTAATACAATGTTATACATCTCATTCATAATACATGTACAAACACATAGAACAATACACATCATACATGTTATTACATAATATTACAAATAATATACATAACAGAGTCATCACAGGTCGCCAGCGGTGCGGAGTCCAGGTTCCCCTAGCTCTAAAGCCAGTTATTCATTTATACCTGCGTCGAGTCAGAGCTGTCTGGTCGAGTGGGGAAATGGAAGTGAAGTGTCTTTCTCGAGGACACTACGACTTAAACCACCCAGCCCGCGATTCAGACACACAAACCTTAGACTTGACAATCTTCAATTTCTGAGTACGACTCACAAACCACCAGACCACGCTGTCTCAGTCTGTAGCATATATATGATGCGAAGAGGAAAAGTCGGCCTTTCCTCCTCCCCCTACCACCCCAAGTCACGCTCCCATCTACCCCTCCCCAGCTCAAAGATTGCTTGAAATGCCAGTAATAGGCCTAGTGCCTTGCTTATACGAGAATTATGCAGCTTTTGATAACAGGGGGAAAGGAGGGGAGGAGAGAGCAGGAAAGTAACCAAAAAAGGAGTTACGACCTTTCATAGACTTTCGGCCGTAGGTGGAATCAGCTGTCTCCAAAATTTTTGTTTTCTTTCATTTTCCTTCGTTCAGCGTAAAGAAGACTCTATTCGTATACAGTGGTACGTGCCACACAAATTAGGTCTAGGTAGCATGGTAATATGACTGAAGATAAAAGTACAGTTCACAGTACGTCTAATTTAGTGTACCGTTATATGGTACAAAATAGGTTTTCAAAACCTGAATTAAACGACGAACAAAACCCGTTTCACAAAGAATCAACCAGCCATGTATAGATCTTGCCTATCAAAGATGAGTTTTGATATGTCTTCATTTGTGGAACTGTCATGCTATGCGGGAATACTAGCCCACGCATCTCAATAACAATTAGAAAAAGTAAATCAATGATCTTTGCTTTAGTAAGTTGAAGAGCAATGCGCAAATGAACCACATATTAAAATTTTTATATGCAACTGTTTGCCCAGATTTCCTCATAGCATACATGTCGATGAATATCTGGCAACTGGCAGACAAATTTAAGAAAATTTCAATTTGGTTGGAGAGAGGAACAGAATTCAATTTTCTCTGCACAGGTCTGCAACAGACCATCTAGGTCATGGACACAGAGATTTGTAAACATGATCAGAAAATGCCGAAGAGAAAGATTTTTTTTCTCTGAATTGTTCAAAATCGCCACTGTCTTTGAAGATTACACATGCGTATTAATTTTGAAATCATGTGAGTTGGACTTACTAACAAGGGTGATCTATTTATCACACCATTTTTCCTCCCTCTCAGGGGCCCAGTGACCTTAGCTGTGACCTGTTCTAGAGCATTTCTCACTTCCCTGGCCAGTTTAGGTTAAATTAAAACAGCACAACTTCGGGTCAGAGGTTTGAAAAGATAGGCTGCTCCCTAAAAATAGCCTGACTGAGGCTTCAGCTGGCTTTTTCAGATGCTTATCCCCATTGTCAGTGGGAATAGCCAACGAAAACTAGGACTGGAGTGACGGCGGTGGACAGTACATAGTAATATATAGTTGAAAAGATTTGTGTAACCTAAAGATTATATATAGTCGTTTTAATGTACCAAAGTTTGGTTGTTTTTTTAGCGCTAGGGGTTATCAAGTCAGAGGGGACCTTTCAAATAGTTAAACTTGCAGTTCATTTACAGTATTATTGGCGTATAGAAAATGCCTTTTAGACGGTGACCACAATATTGGATGCTGGACTCCAAACGTAGGCCTATATATATTATATTATTATTTTCAAATTTGAAATCCCCAACCAAATTTCATGAAGGATGAAAATGACACAGGTATCTATAAACAGCGACGTCCAAGATGTGTCAGATTCAATGGATTTTGGTATGTTATAAATAACTATAGTGAAACTGAACACTGCTACAAACGCGTAGTTTTATTTTCATGAGCAAGTGGCAGAGGAAATTCCATCGAAGAATTATCCCTTATGGAAATTTAAGTGCGTGTAAAATTCATGTCTATGAGCTTGACTGGCGAATCAGGACCCCTAAGTATGAGTGCCAAAGCTAGTGAGATAAAATAAACTCTCTTGGGTTAATTTACACATTGATGAAAAGAAGGAGTTGGGGACTAATATGGTGTGTAAATACTATTAATTAAGTCCTGGAGCAAACCCACTCTGCCGGTACATTATATTGATTATAGCTGACCTGGTACAGAAAACCAATAAGGTTATAGTATAGTGTACTAACGGCGAAATGAAAATAAACCGCTAGCCATGCCCTCATGTGGTCATTTACAGCCTGACCATGCATTCTCCGCAAGCTGAAAGGATATTAGGTCATAAAATCCTCACTGATGTTAACTGGCAGTTTCTGTTTATTGAACTGAAAGGATTGTTGACTGTTTGTAGACCTATCTGTATGAGAGAGAAGCAAACTTTTCAGAGTTTGGTGAAATTTCAAAGTTAAGCCAAAAAAAAAAAAACCCACAAAACATCATACCCACTTACATTCAAATGCAGGTGAACCTGTTCAGACGGTCTACTGAAACAGTATACTTTAAAAAAGTAAAGTACACTTTAGGACTCCTTGGCTTGATATTACTTTAATCTCAAAACTTTGAGGTTGTTTTTTGGAAAGACCGACGTAGACATACGAGTTTGTCAGAGTCTGAATAATATTGTTCATACTTTTTTTACACATAATACTCCGTTGCACGGGAAGGATTTTGTCTCTTTTTTTTTTCTTTAATGAAGGCTGTAGATTGTTAAACTGTTGTACCTTGGCAACTGAAGTTCCAGGGGACATTCCCGTAACTCAGAACTTGTGTCATGAGTAAACTATGATATATAGGAAATTAGGCACTTGAAACCAGACCATTGCAGCTAAGGAATGTGCAGCTGTATTTGCTTCCACACTGCCTTGCGAAAGCAGAATGCCGCCACGTATACATATACATGACCTGGTAGAAAATCCAACCCTCATTCCTTGTCACTCATACTTGTAAACGCACACAACCACCGCCAAAGTTGAAACTGTGCGATTTATGCAAACAAAGTCTGAGACCATTAATTTTTCTCTATGTTTGTCTCTCACATCAGACCATTATTGCTATTCGACCATCTCATAATGAGTATCGGTGACATATATTCACGGCTACCCGACTACATGTACTTCTGACTGGTTCCTAGAGTAATCGATATTAAGGGATTCAAGGAATCAGGACTTGTGTGTAATCTGTAAAAAGTTTTAAAATTCATCAAACATTTGGGAGAGAGGGGCAGTGCAGGGGAGGGAAGGGGGTCAAAGAGATACCAACTGGACAAAAGCGTTTGTTGATGGAAGGAATATTGCAGCATTAACCGATCAAGTCTCTTACGAGACTCAATAATAATGCAAAGAGAAAACATCGCCCCGCTTATCATTTTCAAATTCTACTAGCTTAGCCGTTAGTTCTTCTCTATCTTTTATTTAACGCAGAAACTCGATCAATCTTTAAAGAGCCATAATTCAGCTGTTTTTGACCCAGATTGCGTAAAATTTGTTTGTCATACCTCAGGAAATGCATAAACCAGTGAGCTAAGATATAATGTATAGATCGTTCATAGGGTTTTCCGGGATCAAATATGGACTAAAAGTGATATCTATTATTAACATTATCCTGTTGAGTAGTCCCTTCCCCCTCTCTACATCCCCCACCCCCACCTTCCCCTCCAGCATTGGTCCTATTGTGGCGTAACAACGTCTACATTCGGTCAGTGGGTTGAGTGAATGGAAAGTATTGTGAATGGGACCTTAGCATTCTTTGTAAATGACACTCCTGTCGTTTTTCACACTAGAGTGACATACATGCTTAGAATGGCTTCTTATTGTGATTAAGAACGACCCGCCGCCTTTTTTACCTGGGAGGAGACCCCTTCAGAGTGATCGATCGTCGAGGATAGAGCACGTAGATCATTGTTTTTCTTCCGGACCAAATATGAAAAGTCCTTGACATTTTAACCGTCTGTACCCTACCACTGCCACTATATGACCTCGCCCTCTTACAGTCGTTTTGCTACCGTCAAGCGAAACCGTCCTTTCAGGTGAAATAGTTATCCCTGATCCATATCACAATGATGGTGCTATCGCACTAACGTGCTAAAGGCCCACGGGCCGCTACCTTTGAGGTTCCGGTGGCTCTTGAAAATCAGTGCTACCGAGGAGGGATTCCTGGTTTGTTTTAGTCCGTCGCTAGGTAACGGCGGAAACGGTCATAAAAGATTTATCAATCAACATTACAAATGGTAGCGGTAGTCTGGATTACCTGCCTCAATGTGAGCAGAACAATCGTCAGTCCGTTTGGTCAAGCGGCTTCTGTGGATCAGTTCTGCGCTAGACGTAATGCCCATGTGGTAGTTAATTTTTGAGGAACGTTTCACTGAATTTATGAAACAGAGAAAGCTAGGTGTCTGAGATATAAATATGAGAATAATATGATAGCCACATAGCGATTTTTGGTACGGAAACCAGGAAAAACTGTTTTGTTCGAGCTTTTTTTTTCCCAGGGGTTNGGGGGGGGGGGGAAGGAGGAGAAAAGCCAACGGATGTACTCATTTTGTAAATGCACACCGAGGGTGAGTGAGAGAGAAAGAGGATGGAAGGGAGAGAGACACAGAGAGAGAGAGAGAGAAAGAAAGAAAGAAAGAAAGAAAGAAAGAAAGAAAGAAAGAAAGAAAGAAAGAAAGAAAGAATGAAAGAAAGAAAGAAAGAATGAGAGGTGTCTTTAAATCAATCCTGTCCACAAATATCAACCCCCTAGCCATGGAGGGTGGAGAAAAGGAATTAAGGGGGCTGTGCTTCCTCACAAGAAAGTGCCCCCACCGCCCAGCCCAACTTCTTCATTTTCTATCTATATTAATAAAACGCTTCAGCCAAATTTGTGTCACAGATTTCTTGAGAACTAAGTAACGTAAAAACATGCGGTTTTCACCTAAATTCGTAGAAAAAATACACAAAAAGTAACTATACACATCAGTCCTCTTTATTTTTTTTTTACCCTTTAAAAAAAAAAGAATGTGTATAGCAACGAAATACAATCTCCGATAGATCCTTTCAATCCGCCCGATTCGCCAATCGTCCAACTTTTTCAAATTTCACGGAGTCTAAGGCATTCGTCTATGATGCCTTTCTGTGCGCTAGGTAGTCTTTCGCCGCTGGTACGTTGCCCGCCTGCCCATTTGTAAAATGGGGTGTTAGTCTTGTTTTATATAATATCACTGTGTTATGATACATCACCCCCTCCCCTTTCAACTGCCACTACATCCACTTTGCCCTCTCCCATCTCTGAGCCCAACTTCTCCATTTTCTAGTTTATATATCAGTGTATTATCCTCTTCCCCTTCACCCATGGACATTTTAGCAATAACATTAAAAATTAATGTACCATAGCAAAATACGCCATGCATGAGGGCCATACTGGACCCCATCACCAGCTTGAGTGTGTTTACGAGCAGCATGAAGATTCCAGCAATGATTGAAAAAATGAAAACATCTGATTCTAAGAACTACTAATACTTCAGTTAAAAATTAGTATTATATATATATATATCAAAATACGTGTAGGTATCAAAATCAATATCATAACACCCTCGCAAAGATCTGCCCTCGCTAAGATCTGCCCCCCCCCCTTTCCCAAATATGTATGTATAGTATATATAAAACATATATATAAATAAAATAAACAAATAATATATAAATGTATAGATATAACATATATGATACATAATATATTAAACAACAAACTACATGGATTTATGAATGAATGAATATAGGAATAAAAGAACGGATAAACGAACCAATGTTAGATTGAATGAACAAAAAGAACAAAAGAATGGGTTAACAAAATATTTGACCGATTGAATGAATAAGTAAAATAAATAAATAATAAATAAATTAATTAATTAATTAAAAAGCAAACGAATAAGAATAAAAGAATAAAGAGCGATACCTTGTGAGCGGAACAGCTTCGATAGAAAGGCGTGAGCATACATCAGTGCTGAAATATCTGAAGATTACATCAATTTGGAATAAAGTCGGTATTACCATACACTTCAAAATCCAGATTCAATGTTCCATGTGAATGTCAGGCTATATTCACTTCAAGAAAAGAGGAGGAAACAAATAAATTATAAGCACGCTGTTGATTCCACTCATTTCGTGTAAATTAAAAGTAATAAAAATGTGCGTTCCCTATCTTATTGCGCTTTGTTTAAGTTTTTGAGCGACAAGATATGACAGTTCGCATGTAAAAAGTTGTTAAACAGATACCAGGTGGACCTCTGTTAGGTGAGTTTTACTTTTAGTAACTATTTTTATATAAACCTAATGTACTCGACTTGTTGCCACAAAGACGGTATGCACATTAGCCTGATCACACACAGGCAAAATACTTTCTTTCACGTCATTTTGAGAGAGTGCCGTTATCGGCGAAAGCGCAAATTGAGGCCACACGTCTGCAAACAATACATTCTTTAGCTGACCCGATAGCTTTCATAAGTAAATACATTTTAAATAAATAATGCACATAATGCTATTTTGACATAATATTTTTCAGTTTTAATGCTTTCCTGATTTTGGAATTTAATCAGCAAATTATTAGCCTATGAACACAGCCATAACATTATTTCACAAACAACTATTTTTTAATCTCCCTTGACGGTTCATGCAAAGTTATGTTTCCTTTTAGCGTGTGTGTCTTAACACCAGTAAGCGACAGACTAAAAACATGGACATTATTAAGACAAACCTGTTGCAAAAACAACATTTTCATACATGTTTGGGTACTATGGAACCAACTGAAGAAACGTATAGATTAGTAAAATACGCTCGGCCTTCTCTTCTCGTTATGTGAGTGTAAAAAGCATTTGGACTCTTCGCATATCAGTGGCGAATAACTTTAAATAAAAATAATAATTATGAAACTGTCATACGCTATACAAGTCGTGTGTATTAATACAGTTTTTATACAATTATGATTATGACTCTGATTAACCCATAATGAACACTTTAATCCACAAAAACAGACAAAATAATACGCTAGTTTTTCTCGAGAACTAATCGACCCGATAATTTATATTTCAGCTTACACATCGGTGAAACAACTAAGCAATACGGTGCGCAACATACGCAAGCAACCACGTGAAAAGGGGAAGTCGATAGTGTGGTCCCGAGGTAGTCTACCTACAGTTTATTGAAGTCCACGAGTAAGGTACCTCCCAGCGACTGAGGCCTTTTCAAGTGGAACTGGTTCCTAGGTGCGGTACTATAAATCCCTTCCGTGTGGGCAGTGACATTCGACTGTTCTGGAAGTGCCTCTGGTCGTTATTTCAATACGTGGTCATTATATCAGTATTTGGTGCTTCTTAGGGGTTAGTGAATGTAACTAAGAAAAGCACGTGGCGTACAGGTTATCAGGACAGTGCTTTCGACATGCAGTCCGTTAACAAAATACGAGAGATTTAGCCAAATCTAATGAGGTTTTCCATTTATAGAGGCTGTTGCTGGGGTTTGATAACGATATCGTCTAAAAGAAACTCATCAAGGAGTTACTCAGGAAATAGATGTTTTATTGGTCAATTTCTAGATTAACGGGCTAAAGTTGTAATCTGCAGTATGATAACGAAATCTGGAAATTATATAGTATGTACAAAGGCGTAGCGAAGGTGATTTTTGTGGTAATCTACCACTTACATCCAAACAGCTATCTGACTGGGGTTAAGATTTCGCATAAGAGAAGATATTTACTACGAACTGCCTTGATACTGGATATAAACAGATATTTTAATTGCTGTCAACCTGTCTTGCATACATTAGAGCAAGAGGAATGACTGTTAAATGGATGCAGTTTTGGAATCTTTTTTAAAATAAGTGTTTATTGTCCCAACTGAGATAGAAGCCCTGTTACTTGAAATGCCATTACGTTTCAAGAAGTATAAATATTTCTTTGCATAGAAACTCAGTCAGTTTTGACCTAAAGTCCGCTGGAGCCAGACAAGAGCCAAAGAGCCAATCAGTTATTTGGGAGCCAAAGACGTTTTTTTTTTAGTGCCAAAAATCTGGCAATTGCTCCGAAAGAGCCAAGTCTGGCAACCCTGAGAAAAACCTGGAAAGCCGTTTGCGGAAGAGGTCTTGCCGCTCTTGCGTAAAAAAAACAAAATTAAAAGTCAGCACAACGGGTAATCCAGTCGCCCCTCAGATTAGTTGCCACCTTTTGTTTAATGGTTCCTCTCGTGACACAGCCTTAGATGCAATACACTGTGCGTATGGGAGCGTTTAATCTGTGAGACAGTGTATGACTTTCCAGTTTATCAGCGAGTAAAACTAACTAACCATGACAAACTCGTTTTGTCAATGCATGTACATGACTTGTAGGTGAAATGATATAAGTATGATGCTTGAAAATTTACAAAACATTTCAAAGTAGATAAATTGTATTGGATAAACGCGATAATATATCGATAATCTTATATTCATAGATTACATGGACGCTACGCCCCTGCTCCTTACGTTAGTTAATGCACTGCGGTAACCACTGGAAGCTTATAAAACATCAGTAGTGTTTACTGCAGTGAACTTCGAAATAAAAACCCGTTCTCTTTTTACGGGCACCGGATAGGTAAAGGCCCCTCGCAATTAGGGGAAGGGAGTGGGGGGTTGGGAGGTGGAAGGGAAGGGTGAAGTTTAAAGGTCATCCCAATCCACCCATTACCCTAGAGATGTAAGCATAATATGTAAGCATTGTCAGATCGAAGGAAAAATAATGCTTTCGTAATAAAGATACGGGGAAGTGGGGGACGGAGGGAACAGGTGAACTTATTGGTCCAGGATTCGGTAAGCTGAGCTATAATAGTAAAACAATGGATGGGGGAAAAAGACATGCGATGTTTTCAAATCTAAGAAGTATTTCTCTTAAACGTTAGATCTGTTCGGCTTACCGTGGTTGGTCGTGAAAATAACTTTTGAACAACTCTAATCAAGCTAGCCAATTGCGTGATGAATTTTCCGAAGTTCTCTTTGTCACTCAGTATATGCTGTATGTTTTCCCGTTCTCTAATATTACTGTAAAGTGGACTTCCTTTTACTGCGGCCCCTACCAAAGGCATGAAGGAAAAAGAAACAAAAACTTGCAGTAAAGTGCAAGAATTTAGCAAAGTCCTTTATAAGCATACGTGTTTGTCCCTTATGTTGGTCGGTCTCTTTAACTATACATGTGCTAATTTTTTTTTCTTTTGAGGGCGCGACATGTACTCTTCCATTGTTATCTGTTTGGGTTACGCTGCATTTGCTTGCTTGCTTGTTTGGAAATTAAAATAGCGACGCCTGAAACCGACAAACAAGTGAATAAATAAACAAACAAACAAACGAACAGGTTAGAGAAAGGTGGGGGCAGGGGACAGGGAACTAAGCACTGCTCTGTAGACGTCTCCAGCATCTGTTATTCAATAGGGGGCATATAGTAATATTGATTAATGTGAAGGCCAATGCAAACAGTGGAGTGCGTTGATAAATATCTCTGCGTAGGAGGCCGGCTCGGACTCAGTAAACGTATGGTCATGCCGCCCTACGTGCTAATGGTCTAATGGACCATACGAATGACGTCACACATTCCCAGGATCGCATGGTCCGCCATTTTGGGTGACAAGGGAGTAAGCGGGTCCTTTACCGCACTGGCAATCTTCATCGAGTTGCTGTATAACGGTGTCACAAGATGCCTAAAAGCCTCGTCATTATTGGCTGTAAGAACAGGAGCTGTCGCAGACAAGTGAAAGTTATACAGATTTCCGAATATAAGGATAAATCAAGGAAAAAGGGGTGAAGGAGATCTCTGCTTCGCGGCCATGTTTTTGGGTCTTCTCCTAGCTAAGACTTGCGTCAGATCCTACTTTATGTGATACAGGTGGACGATTCCAATGGCTTGTTCACTATAAGAAATTTGTGCCATCATCTGAGGCTTTTTCATTATAGGAAATTTGTCCACTGGTCTGGTCGGGGTGAGGACGAGGACGGGAAATTTTGCTAGTGACTGCAGGAGTAGTCAAAAAATAGCTGTAGCCATACACAATAAAGGTGCGGACATTTCAAAATGGCTGCGTGCATTGCTGGAATCCGTTCGCATCCGAATACGTTAGAAACGTAATCTATTTTTATTTGGAAAGATCGAGTGCGATTCAAAGTGTCCACATGTTTTAGAATTACCAACTTTGTCATTACTTTTTAAACAAAAAAAATATGTACTAGCAACGATTCTACCAGTGGGACTGCTGAACAGTAAGCTTGTAAGGGTATACAGACAGCAGACTGAATCTGACGACAAAGTTTAGTCGAACTACTGCAGCGAAATATACCGAGGATGAACTGGGGCCGAACTAATTTTTCCATTCGGTTTATTTTAAAACAAGGATCAGCTTTTATTCTGACCGTCCATGAAAACAATGTTTAAAAAAAAAAAATAATTAACGCAACCACTCAGCTTAGCATCTGGGAAATTGAAATTTCATATTATACAAGTGTAGTGTAGTTAACTTCTGAAATAGATTTTAAAAACTGCCACATTCCCCCCACTCCTTTTTAGCTTTATTACAATAATTTTCCTCGTTCAGTACATACTAAGATAAGAACAAAGATTTCGACCCAGAGAAAGGTTTTCTAAAAATTGGTAGATTTTCTATTAAAATAGCCTCGGAAATTTATAGGAATAGTCTGGGAATGTTTTTATAGGAAAATGACAGTTTAACACCTTTTCTGCTGTTACGAATGCAGGCCTACGTATGTAGCAATTAAAAATAGCAGTTAAAGAAAGCTTGACAACGATAATATGCTCTTTGAATGAAACAGGACAGGTCCGTGCAAATGTCAACGACTGGAGGTTTTATGTAAGAAGTCCTTGGAAACGAGTCGCTTTCACATTCTGAAGCCCATTCTTAGTAAGTTCTTGAAATCGAACTGCAGGGGAAATGAGGGCATAGTCTCATGTTTGGACGGAAACTATTTAGTGTGTACCGTAGTACTGAGCCATAACCTATTATGGGAGCGCCGTCAAGTTAGTACAATACCAAAGTGCCTAGCTTATGTTTCTTGGACAAATGTTTGCGCTCCGTTGCCAGGCTATGTGGTAGTATGGAAGCAACTGTCCGCCCCTTGAGATAGGGATGGGGGAGGGGAAGGGTGCACTAGGAGAGGGTGGAGATGGAGTTGGGAGTGGGAGTGGGAGTGAGAGCGGGGGTGGGGGTGGTTGATAGGTACATAACAAAACAAGAAAGCCACGCTCAAACAGGGAGTTCGCCCAGAGCTGTATTTATTTTTTTAAGCCTAGTGAGAGACCAAAATGATTTAATCTTGTCATCAGACTTGAGCCAAATGTTTCACTAAAAATGTTTAGGCGCCAGAAATTGCTAAATTGCCGATTTAGCGCTTTGCCGTACATCATGGCTGTTGGACTTTGCTCACTGCTCCTTATGATGTTATAATATAGTGTCATAATGCTTTGACGTTATTTAAAGTATAGCTTCGAACCCTGAACCAAGTGGCACTTCAAAAAATAAAATTTAACCGTGTAAGCCAGGTAATGTATTCTGCATTTTTATTTGCCTCAGCATGAATTTTTTTGACACATCTGTTTCTTAGAGTGAAGTAAAAGATTAATATCGACGTATTATCACCTGTCCGCAGGGCACTGGCTAGATAGCTTGGCCGCGTGGTTAGAACGTATTTGACGTAAGCTTATGGCCGCCCACGCATGCAGTTGGTGTAAGAATTCGGACTTTGCATAGTATAACCCTATGGGTTGTCGGGGACAGGCAGAGGCGTTATATCATGTTGACAGAAACTTAAAAGAACGTTTCATTAGATTAATAGGATATCGTATGATTTAACATAGTCTATAAGCTTAGGACGATTCAGCTTTCCTTTAAGCTTGGGGATCTTTTACAATCGGGTATGTAGCCTATTCTGTGAAGGAATGTATGTCACGGTCAAGGGCCAGGCTATTCGAGGTCATAACATTATATAAAAATCGACTTCTCTGCGGGCCAGTTTGACCAGTACAAATTTCACTATTACTTCAGTGGATTCATTTGTCTTACCTTATGGGGTACACGAGACTACTAGGACCAGCTCAGGTCACAAGAAACGCCATGACGTTCTGATAAAGGCGTTGGCACGTTTGAAGAACCATGGAGGTGGAGGAGAAATTGGGGGTGGATGGGCTTTTTTTTTTTTTTGAGNTGAGAGGAGGAGGGGGGGGGCAGGGAATGGGTGCCCCAGTTGAACTACTTCTAAACTCTTAAGAGGTCTACTATAAAAGAAGGCGATGAGAGGCACAATGGTGTGGGGCTCCTGTGGTGGTTATGTCTATAGCACTCTTCAGGCAGTTAGTGCCACATAGTTTGAATGGTACCGTTTATTATTAATTTATGACTAGAGATCGAAGAAATACTTTGGGCTTTAAAGTTGTTGTTTTTTTTCCAGGAAGTTTATCTGGATCGTTCCATCCTTCTGTGTCACCATTAGTATCAAAGTTTTATCTTGAACGCATACAAAAAATATATTAGGAGTACCTTAGGAACCTGGAATATATGCTCACCCTTAGAGACTGTGGTACATGTATTGTTGCTTTTGTTGTTGTTGAGGCCATTTTTCTATGACCTCTTTTGCTAGAATTCCTGTTGCTGTGTATATGATGACAATGGTGGTGATGACAAGGATGCACTGTACATATAGGGCTCCCCGCCCCCTCACCCGCCCCCCCAAAAAGGCATTGCTTCTGTTACCATTCGAGAAAGTACGTTTTCAGGATCATTAGCAGAGGCGGCTCGTCATTAAGTGCAACCCATGTAGCGCAGGGAACAGTCCAGCTGAGAAAATAAACTAGTTAAGAAAATACAAGCCAAATCAAACATCTATAGGTTACAAACCCCTAACAGGATAAACATAGGGATTGATAATATTCCTCAGGAAGACCGTTAAAAATCTGTTCTTTGGACATATTATGCAGACTATGCCATAGATTTGTGAACCTGCCTGCTCTCCTGATTTTGTAAACTAAATCTGAAGTTTGGGTCATTTATTTTGGTTTCGGTGTGGCCGTCTATGCAGCGCACTTGTGATTAAGGAAACTAATTAGCTTGTTTACACCTTTCGATGTATCGGTGCGTAGCTCGAAAACGAAATGAAAGACCTATATTTTTAAAAATCATTGTTAATGAGCTCATTTAATGCTGCGAACTACTGAAAAAGACTTGGGGATTGTGGCATTTCTTGTAAGTGACCGTAGAGAAAACAATTTATTGGTTGAAAAAGGCTAATCGGATCAGGCTTCTGTAAGCTTTATTATAATTACCAAAGTTTAGAAAAAAATACATTTTTTTCCGATTATTAACATGATAGATACCTATTAAAATATTAATATTGTTATTACTCCTATCATACTGATATGTTTTTTTTTTTACTTATATTTCATTAAAAATCTATTCCTCACTTCTTCGTGAATCTTGCAGCTGAATTAGCATCTTTGTTAGTTTCATTTCTGTATCAACCACAAGGGTAATATCATTTGGGAATAATAGAGCATTTATTGGGCTGTTTGCGATGTTTGACATAAATTTTAATTTTTTGACATATCGATAAAATCGATAAATAATAAGAGAACAAGCCGTCGGCGTTCACACTTGCTCTTAACACTTCTCAGATGTGATCACAACGTCCCTCCTGACGATTTTAATTCTAAACAGGCCACTGTGCTCTACTTCTCTCCTTTAATCTTTGTCACTCCACCCCACCCTCCGCAAAATAGAAAAAAAAACAACTACACAGCAAACTGACCTATCACATTACTATAGCCGGGGCTGCAGACTTTAACCCCCTCCTCACCCCCGCACCCCCTTCATCCTCTAGCTTCTAGTGTACCAGCACTTTGGCGCGGCACATCACGTATCATCAAGGATCAAAGGTTAGATGCTTGAAAGATTGGGTTTATACTTTAAACAAAGAGCAATAAATCAAAGACCGAAATGACACAGATGTATAGACCCAATTCCATACGCCCTCGGTCTCTAAGTGCTGAGTTTATACAGGAGCTTGCGTGTCATGTCTCCCGCCTCACGCCTCACACATCAAGACTGGACACGCCTCACTTCTCATGTCACCTGTTTACATAGAACTTCACGTCACGCTCTTCATACTTACTGAATATACTAAATATATAACTCTAGTGCACAAACATGCATTTCGATAAACACAAACAGAAACAAGATTGTTGTTAATTTTTGTTTGAAAAGAGAAAGAAGAAGAGAAAAAATGTAGTGCAGAGAGTATTCCTTGCAAGGAGATGCAAAGTAGGAATACGAACGACCTTCTCTTCACTCACTACCACCAGCACCATCACCACCACAGCCACTACCATCAAAGCCACGACCACCTCTACCACCACAACCATCACCATCATCACTATCACTATTCTACCACTCCTTTTACCATTATCGTTGCTGTCATAATAACAATGACGATTGTTCCCACTATTCATTGCCACTGTCACTAATTGCAATTACATTACTATCCCTATTAACTATTATTACTGCTGCTGTTGCTCCTGCTTCTATTGCTGTTGTTGTTATGGTACTTCTGCTGCTGTTGCTGCTGCTGTTGTTGTTGATGGGGCTGTTGCTGCATCAAACACAGTAAAAACATCTCCTACTGTTAATGAAGAGAAATAAAGTGTGCATGTGTGGGGGGGAGCGGGGTGGAGGAGTAGGAAAGGCGNTTATCAGCAGCAGCAACAGTAGTGCACTATTTGCAGTACCGGGAGGGGTAACAATAGTAGTAGCAGCAGTAACAACAACCAACAGTTGCACAGCGATAGTAGTAGCAGCACATGTTGTAGTAGCAGTACTTGTAATAGTGGTAGTAGCTATAGTAGTAGAAGTAGTAGTAGTAGTAGTAGTAGTAATAGAAGCAGCAGTTTTTGCTGTTCCTGTAAGAGTAGCAGCAGTATTAGACGAGACGGAGGATAAATGTCGGTAGTTGTAATGCAGTTATGGGTAATGGCGGTGGTGGTGGTTGTGATTGTGGGAGTAGACGTATGAAGGTAGTCGTTTGGGTAGCAGGTATTATTTACTGAGATGATCAGTAACGTTTATTGTAACTAAAATTGTTGCAATTAGTGATGCAGTATATACCTTCTATACTTGACTGAGTCGTACTTTCTTCACATATTAGTATTATGCTTCGAAACATGTGAACGGGCAAACTTTTTCTCCTCAAGTCACAATTAAAAGCAGAGTTAGAGTCAGGAACGCGGTTAGGGAAGAGAGAGAGAGAGAGAGAGAGAGAGAGAGAGAGAGAGAGAGAGAGAGAGAGAAAGAGAAAGAGAGGGAGAGAAAGAGAGAGAATCCGTCGATATTGTTGGATATTGAGTTAACATAAATTAACTGAACAGGGGATCATAATGGGTGAAGATTTCCATTAAGGGCCATAGTTCTGCACATATCGTCACATTTAGTGTTCTAGTGCTCCTGTATCCATTAACAGACAAGCCATTTTAAACACTTTTAACAAGCTCAGCGTATGTCGTAAATTATTATTTACGACGTCTCAAGATCAATGCGGAAGCTTTGGTGCTTCACTTCTGGTGCGATAGTACCAAAATTGGGCTAAAGCGGCCTTATGCACAGGGATTGGTAACTCCTTGCGTTCTTTGTCGACACAAATTTCATGCAAAATGAAAGACAACAACTGTTTGAGATTTCCTAATAAGACCTTGAAAGGGAGAGAGAAAGAGACAGTGTGTGCAAGTCCATGTATGCATCGGGGAATCTGTAGGCATGAGTATTTTATTTTGGGTACTTCTGTAAACATATCCATTGTGATCACTGTAGCAGACATATTCCCCTTGTGGATGAATAAACGTATCTTATCTTATCTTATCTTATCTTATCTTATCTTATCTTAAATGCTTTTGTGGGGTGAAAAAATACGTTCATTTGCTTTGTTTGGTACTCAAGGTTGCAGGAGCCTAATTGGTCAAAAAAATTGGACTATCCGAGTCGATAGTAGCAGAGTATAAAATCTGTCCTTTGGACAGATTGTGTAGAAATAATCATATAACATAAAACCACACCACAAAAGTGGTGAAACAGGCAGTGTTTCCCAATGGCTTCAGCGGATTTCATTTGTGTGGACCTGTGATCTGCAAAAGAAGGCCAAATTTTTAACCCCTTTTCATGTAATTTAAAATTGTGAAAAATCTAACCGAAGGATCCCCACCGTAAACAGTATATAATTTGAGCACAGTGATGGCACCAGACCTGCAGACTAGTCTTGGCCATCTCGGAAAATTCCTGTGGTTAGAGAAGAAATTTTTATTAAATGGCTCAAAGAAGCTTTTACAATTTGGTTCCTGCAACCTTGACAAGGTTAATTACTATTTTCTTACTCAATCTAAACCCTACTCTTTTCACATTAATTTTCATACTGTTCAGTTGTATCTTTTAGGGCGTATTTTTTTCACACAACACAAACAAACTGACCGACTAACAAAACCCTCGAGGTAAAAAAATATAGCCTCTTAGCAGAGGTAATAAATACATGTAATATTACAGGACAAACACTATCGTAAAGAAATTCCAAGGGAAATCGGAGAACGGGGCCTTTTCAGGTCACGGCAAGTGGACGATGAAATGCCCATCGATAGAGGGGTAAATCGACCCACTGGCTCAAATTTGTGATCACAGGAATCAGATATCCTTGACGAGAACACACGCTCTAGTACTGTATAGATTCTAGCGGTGTATTGATACGTTTGGTAAAGCTCTTCAGCCAATGGACTCATTTCTAATTCATGAAGATTTACTAAGCCTACTGTTTATCACTAGCCTCGTCTAAGTACAGGAGTGCAGGGTCACAGTTACAGTTAGTCCCCTTTCAGGACTCCTTCGATTACCAACCATGACATTGCAATAACCACACCTTTGTGTACTGGAATCCAGTGCCTTAAAACTGCTAACCTACTTTGACATAATGTACAGCTTAATGTTTAGCAGACTCGTCGAGAGCAAGCCCTTTGCTGTTGTTTTTTCCTTTTTAAATTTAAAACAAAAAAAAATGGGATGGGTGGGGGAAAGAGGGTTACCAAAATGTTCTCATCTCTGGGAAAACACGTTGTTGATACGGCATGACATGGCGAGAGCCTCTATCCTTCCCCGAAAGAGAAGTTTGTAAAGACCCACATACCGCGACTTCAAGAGTTTCCTAACACAATGTGAACTGGATGATGTAAGCTTACAACAACTCTCTATTTCCCTTGCCTTCTCTCCAGATGGAAAGACCAATACAAATATTACCATGTCCTACAGAGCCGTGTCTACTAGATTTACCACATCAACAACCTCTACAGTGTCAAAATGCTCAAGAGTTGGGCATAAGTTAGGAATGGTGATCCCAGGGATTTTATCGACATTAGAATGTGAACAACAATGACCAAAAAAAAAAAGTGCGCTGGTATCGAACTGGCAGTCCATTTCTGATTACCATGCCCATTATCCAGATGCTGATTACAGGACAGGTCATTTGTTCTCATGCTGTTAAGTTGCACTGTATTTCTGATACCTTCATAATTATTGTGTCTTGTGGAAGAAAAAAAATACTGTTGTTAGGCTCTGTCGATATCTGATCGTGTTGCATAATAGATCTCTACATGCCTCTCGTTAGATTCATGTAGTACCACACTTTATAAGACTAGTGCCGAAGCTTGACGAGGGATTCTGGCCGAAACCAGCAAATGACGAGGACAGAAAACAACATCTTCCCAAGAGTTTAATTGATGGCCCACAACAACAATAACCTAAACAATAACAACAACAACAACAACAACAACAACAACAACAACAACAACGACAACGACGACGACAAAATTTCAAAGGACAATGTACTTGAACTCCAAAACTATAAACGTATCCCTGCATAGACTCCATTCAGAGATTTAATACAATAATTATAAAAAAGAAACTCACCCTTTCAGCCAGTCACACAGTGTATAGCCAACTGCACTGTGTAAATAAACCAACCGAGAGCACAAGTTTTCTGGACAAATCTGCATTCATACTAAAGCTGTGAGTCTGCTTACATAAACACATATCGGACACAGTTAGTCAATATATTAATGCTTCAATAAGTTTCAAATATGCTTTTTAGCTACAGTGTCCCCATACAGCATATCAGATTTTCCATTTTTCTCAACGCGCTTTTTATAAAATCAGTCATCCAATCTAGCTATAAAGGCAACATAGGCCTGTTATTTTGCGGAAGCTATAAGATTACCTCCCAACCTGGTTCGCTTATGTTAATATGAAATGCAAATACCTGTAATTAGATAGCTCATCATATGTGTGACACTGACTGCGAAAATAAACCTCCTCCTACAAGATTTGCAAACTGAAATTTTCTAAATAGATCTACTGACAATTAATATTATTTACATACATTTTTTTAAAAATATACATTATCATACTGATTTTCGGGTCCCTTTTATCACAAAGCCTTTTATATCCGCTGCCAAATTCCTATGCAACAAAGTTTGCTCCCCTCCCCAAAAAGAAAGAAAATTTTAGCCATTATCATGTGTAGGTGGCAGGCGCCTAACTGTTCAATACATTTTGGACTACAACAGTCAATAAAAGCGGAGTAGACAATAACAGAATAAGGGTATCATAAAAATAATGCATGTCGAACTAATCGTGTAACATAACACTACAGACAAATGTAGTGAACTTCTGTCCTGAATTTGTAAAAAAAATGATGATTCCATGCAGTGTTTCCCAATGGCTTCAGCGGATTTCATTTATGCGGGCCCGTGGTCTGCAAACAATGGCCACATTTTTAATCCTTTTTCATCTAAATTTAAGTTGTGGAAAATCTCAATGCAAGACCCCCACTATAAAGAGTACATAATCTGAGCAGACTAGCCTTGGCCATCTCGGAAAGTTTCTGTGATTCGAGGAAAAAATTAAAATTTTATTTAACAGCTCAAAAAGGATTTTCAGTTTGGTTCTTGTAATTTATAGGGTCATTCGGGTGGCCAGGGGATAGAGTGTTTAGCTCTTATTGCAGAAGGTCCCGGGTTCGAAATATTGCTTGCAACAGGTTTCACATCGGATATATTTCAGGGTCTTCGAAGGATATCCATAAGTCAACCCACGTCTCTATGTTATATAAATGATAAAAAAGGACATTGAAGCCTAATACGATCAATCAACTTAGGCGCAAGATATAAATGTGTGTTTCTGTATGCGATAATAATAGATGATTACTTTTGACACCGACATTTGAAAACTCACACAAATATTGTACAAAAAAAGGATACAAGAATAGGAACAAAGAAAAAAAATATTGCCTCTCTTAAAAATATTCATTTCTACCACTTGCTTGATTATCTCCTTTCCGCCCGCCCCTCCCCTCCCAACCATCCTCCGTAACTTGTTCATACTCCCTATACCCGTATAACTTACACCCTTGGTGCTGCAGGGCACACTTAACATGAGATGACGAACAGTTATGAACATAACGCACCTCAGAATTGTAAGAACATGGTCATCACACCACATTAGCAGTGGCGGTGAGTGGTTCGAATTTTTGGTGGGGGCTAAAGACAGTAACCTTATCTGCTCGCAATTTCGGTACAGAGCAGCCTGTCATAATGTCACAGTTTTATCGCATGATTCGCGCTCCTTCCTCGTCCATCCACGTATTTTTGCAATTTATAAATCTTTGATCTTGGAAAGAGTTATAATTGCCAATCACAACATTTATAGATTCAAATATGAAAACAATACAGAAAGACAAATGAAAAAAAAAAAACAACAACAACTGAAACAACACGATTTTTATTATAACTAGCTAACTGACAACTAAAATGTAGGCCTGCTCCTAGTACTAGGGATTAAATTCACCGGCCTATTGTTTTATCTTTCAGGGAAACAATATCCAACTTGGCAACGTTGCTGAACAAAACAGTTTTTTCCTCATGGGACAGCATGCGTGTTCTTAGTGTTGTTGATACTGAATACCGTGCTACGATATTTCGATACAAGGATGCACTGGATGAAACATACAAAAACGCATATCTGATGTGTTTCCCCAACTTCTCGCTTTTACAAGAGCCGTTAGGCTTCTCTCCCAAGAAATGGTATTATTTAGTATAAATGTACATGACTCACACTGCTGACAGAATTCCAGGGTTGCAAAAACCCCCTTTTTTTAGTAGTTGATTAACTACAATTTACTTGATCACAAAAGTAATTTCACTAGCTTTCTATAATTTGATATTCTCTACTTTACCACTACTTTTCAAAAAGTACTCACTACTTTTATCAGCTTGTATAATATATGATTATGAAAAAAAAACATGAATGATTCATGCAGTTAATTAAAACAATGTCATTGTTTTACAGAATAACATTTATTCATTAAAGAGATAGAAAAGGAAACATGAATAACAAATATCAACAGTTTTTGTACATGTATTTCAGAACGACTCAAAAGGGGTCTTGCCAACGGGGCGATTGAAAGGCGGTCGTGCTAAAAAAAAAACCAAAAACACGGTGGGCCAAAAAAAAAAAATGACGAAAAAAAGTAGCGTGAGTACTCACTACTTTTTTTCTACTTTCACTACCGCTACAACTACTTTTTTAGCGCTGGTATTCGCTGGGCTAAAAACTACCAATTTTTGTCAAAAAGTACTCACTACATTTTCGCTACATATTCGCTACACAACCCTACAGAATTCAAAACAAGCCGGGCCCATTGAAATTATTTATTGAACTATACTAAGTTACACGATAGACATTGGTATCGCCCACCTTGCAAGCCTAATCTAGCGAGGGCAGGTTAAAGGAAGACTGAACCGTCCTACAGACCATATTAAATCATACGATACCCCATTATTCCAACAAAACAGTCTTTCAAGTGTCTGTCGTAATGATATTATGACGCCTCTGCTGGCCCCAGACAACCCACAGGGTTACATTATCCAAAGTCCAAATTGTCAACCACTGCGCGCGTGGCGGCCATAAGCTTACGTCAAATACGTTCTCGCCACATGGCCAGACTGTCTAGCCATTGCTCTGTGGACGGGTGATAGCATGTTAGTGTGAATGTTTTAATTCCTCTGTGAACAGTAGATAGACTATGCCAAATAAAATCATGCTGAGGCAATAAATATGCAGAATACTTTTTCTGGCTTACACTATCAAACTTTACGTTTGAATCTGGGATACCAGAACCTTAATTAAAAGCTGAATAATACATTGTCAGGTGTAGAGGTGTCTGTACCTGCTGGAACGTAAGTGACGTCAGCGTTTTTGCCACAGGCTTCTGCTGATCGGGGAAGGGGAATAATAAAATAATTCTGGACACAAGGGCCAAACCCGGTAACTCTAGCTCTCCTTGTTGCGTCATATTACATAAGCGCACGGGAACAGAACGATGCTCTTTCTTCGCAAAATTGACTCGGTGGGCACCAAAGATAATTTTCAGAGAGAAAAAGTATTGAAAAACGGAAAATAATTTTTGATGTGCGTGTCCTAGTCTACACGAGGAAGCTTTACCATTTGCAAAAGGTTACAGACCTGTAATGGGATTGGACCCTTTTTTCCTCTATGGGCTATTTTAACATTTTAAGCTGCCCTCAGAACCCAAAGTTTTAGCTTTCACCCAGACCCATACCAGATTGAAGCTCATTATGTGGCCCAAATTTTAAGACTTACCCAACCCTAGCAAGCCCATTGAAATTTTGAGCTTGGTTCTTATTTGTAAACAGAGCCTACATTTTTCACTGGTCAAAGCCAAACCCCTTCTCTTCCGCCTGAGCACACCCTTGACCTGGCAGTTCCAGCCCACGGCTAAATAGTGCCTGGCAAAATAAAGTAAAATGGACAGTTTCCCCGGATATAAAAATTTTCCCCCTGGAGCCCTCATTACTGGAAACAGAGCATGCCAAAAGAGGGAAAAGGGGAGATGAAATATAACCCCTAAGTGAAAGTACAAATAATTACAGGCCTGTAACCAAAAAAGGTCAGCCCCTGTCAAGGAGAAATTTGCAGGCTGAAAGTGGTTGCTCTCCCCTTAGGTGAAAGGTCAGCCTAAAGCCTTAGTGAGGATTTGGGAGCTGACAATTCTATAGCCCTCACCCTGAATCAAAGACCGCTCGCTCTGTTTTACAGCTTGAGCCGTCTTGTCAGTGGTTATAGCGTTTTGTCTTGGGTTTTTTTTTGTTTTGTTTGTTTGTTTCTTGTTTTTTTCTTTTTGTAATTATGCTTTAAATATATTTTTCTGAGAATCGAGTGTTAGAAACAAGAATGGTGGGGCTTAGCCCCACTAGCCCCCAATGACGCACCGCCACTGCACATTAGAGGTGCCCCCGGGGATGAAAAGGAAGACATGAAGTGACCGTTCACTAATCTGATTGCAGTGACTCACATGCATCGCAGCGCGGTTTTTCCGAACTTCATCTGATGCATTGTAACAGTAATAGCCACAACAATAAGTCTACTGAACTCAGACAACATCAAGTCGCAAATGAGCTAGTACAACAATTATATTCTTAACAATTAATTCATTCATTCACTTACCTAAATCACTCTTCCATCATTCGCTCACTCGCTCATACTTCCTTAT
>JAWQUT010000003.1:6454985-6493620 GCA_033807755.1 Ellobium chinense
CCCCCCCGTAAACACATGATCATAGTCCGAATAAAGTTTTGTTGTTTTTTTTCGTTGTTGTGCCTTTCAACGGCCGGGGACTCCGTAAATCTATACTGATTTAAAAAAAAAAAGATTCAGAACAAACTAGAATGAACAACTGGAGCATGTATTTTGAAAGGAAGTCGGATTTAAAATAGACAGCAGGTGTTTATACAGAAGTTTAAATTAAACATAGGCGCTGGATAAGGATTTCAGGTACCACGAAATCGAGTGGTACAGGGACAAGATTGTAATAGATTTATTCGGTCCCAAACTATCACAAAACAACTCGGCGAGTCAGAGTGAAACTAGACTAGTTAGTCTATATCCTGTGCCTCTAAAAATTACAGAAGTCTATTAAGATTTGCCTCTTTGAGTCAATATTATACTGTTTCCTTTAGGGTCACATACAAGAAATTCCACAATCTTTAAGTATTGTTTAATAATTTGCAGCAGAGCTTGTTAATAATGCTTTTTAAAATATAGGTCTTTCATTTACCTTTCGAGCCACGAAAAGATAAATCGAGAGGCGAAAACATGCTAACTAGTTTCCTTAGCGACAAGTGGTCTGCACAGAAGGCCATACCGAAATCGAAGTGAACGACCCAACCTTCGTCAAATGTATGAAAATCAAAAATTACTTCAATAGATTCTAATGCAACTAAATGAAAATATTATATTAATCAATCTCCAGGAAGCAAATTTAAACGTTTTATATTAATTATTAAAGCACTCTTTCCAGGTCGATGGAGTTAACTCCCATTGTTGCCCCCACATGTTTTATCCTCTTAGTGCATAACACGGTAACATATAAAGCACTCAGATAAATACTGAAATAATGATTTAATAAAATTTTGTCCTCCCGATAATCTGTTTACATGCAGTCTACTTGAAAACTACAAAGTAAAATGAATCCCCAACCTGAACAGGGCGCGACTCAGTCCGGTTGCATAAGACCAAGATTCAGGATTCAAAGTCTCCATTAGGTTACACAAGCCAAAATCTTTTGGCTATATACGAGTATCATTATGTGCTGTCGATCCCTTCACTTCAGTCCTAATTTTCGTTGGCTTTTCCCACACCAGTAATGGAGATATGCGATTGATCTAAAAAAAAATACTTTTAATAGCCCATAACAAGTATTTTATATATATATATATATATATATATTTGACCCAGCGCAGCCCCATGAAAAACCAGTTGAGGCCTCAGACTGTTTGAAGAGAACAGGGGGTTAGCTCACTGGCAGCCTTATCATTTCAAACCTAGCTCTGCTCCGAAATAGTGCTGCTATAACTATAGCTGACCAGGCTAGTGGTAACATTAGTCATTTAGAACAGGGCACAGCTAAGGTCACTGGGCCCCTGAGAGAGAAAAAATTAGATCACCCTTTAGTAAGTCCAACTCAGGCGATTTCAAAATTAATGCGTGTGTGAAACCATTAGGCTCTTGGCCAAGCATAATTATATTAAACACATAAACTACAGGGGGAAAAATGTGGGGACGGAGGGAAAGAAAGAAAGAAAGAAAGAAAGAAAGAAAGAAAGAAAGAAAGAAAAAAAAAGAAAGAAAGAACATCCGCTAGATCTGATGACTGATAATAAATGCCCCAGTCACTTCCCCTTTTTACCATTCACTGTTTCCGTTGCAAGTCACCGTGCCGTACGTCATCATTCTGTTCTTCTCTCCATCAGACATGAGGCGACTGCTTTAGTTTAACTCGTTGCTCTCGTGAAAGGATTCAGTATGAGTACTTGCGATTGCGTTGAAAAGTGAACTAAAAATGCATTGGGTGGCTTTGAAGAAGTATGTTTGTTCTATAACGGTGTAATTAATTTGATTTAATAATGTGATCATCTAAAGTTATACATGTATTGTACACTACATTGATGTTGCTGTATCACATCAGGCCATTTAGTTTATATGCTGACCGCAGATCGGTTGGTTTTTTTTTTCTTGATTTGTAATCGATATAGTACTACGATTCTGTACCAGGTCTTGAGCAGCGATACTCGGGCTGGGGGAGGGCAACTTAATGCAGTTGAATCAAAGACTATTAGGTTACTTTAAAATGTTTGGTTGCATACAAGTAGGAGATCAAAGGAATAACGTATTCGGGTCCTGTTGTCCTGTTCGATATCGGCCACGGTGAAGCTCATCATGGTGATTTATTGACAGACATGTAACTGAGAGTCAGTGATTAGGCAGGGGTGAAGTTTGGACAGAACTTCAACAGAATATGCTCTATGCCTTCTGATGCAGATCTGCTGGATCAGAGTTCCTGCCTCTGTCTTTCTTTCTTTCTTTCTTTCTTTCTTTCTCTCTCTCTCTCTCTCTCTCTCTCTTTTCTCTGTCCTCCTTCTGTTATGTATCAAGTCATTCTATCATAATCAAAAGCAAAATCAAAAGATTCCACAGCATCCTCCAAAACATGTACACAGTGCTATACAGTGTATTGTTTTATGTGTTTATGTGTTTGTGTTATAAATGAGATGTATAACACTATACGATATTGTAGTCAATTTCCATAGGAGATAAATAAAAAGTTGTATATATATATATTCAAATTCCTGTTCATTTAGAGACTGACAGTATCAGAAATTGGGGACACTAGGGGGAATGGGAAAATAAGATGTGGTTCTCTGTCACAGAGATGATCCCTACTGTTGTGCTTGGCTCAGCAGATGACTCTTCACTGGCACAGTAGTCTGCACTTAATTGCAATCCAGATAATCGCAACTTCCGCCTAATGGCAAAATTTTTCAGATCACATGTAACCTGCTTTCTGTATAAAAGTCACTGGATAATTGCAACTCAAATGCAATCTTTTCCAAGCTCCCAAGGAGTTGCAATTAAGCAGAACTGACTGTTTAATGTTAAAGTCCATCCATATTGCACATCTCAAGAATGACTGTACTCTTGAAAACACTCATTATAAAATGCACAAAACCCTCTAAATTGTCTTGTATTGAGCTTCTTCTGTGTTACTCATGGGGCAAGAGAACTAACCTCTGCCTACAGTACCTAAGATAGAAAACTCGTTATCCTGCTATATGATTGGTTAGGATTCATAATGACATGCTGTGATTGGTCAACCAGCCTTTGTCTGGCTAGTTCAGGAAAATCAGAGGTTAGAGATCACTTCTGAGACTGACTTTTCACAAGTGAGTTGGAGAGTGTAATTACAAGACAAAGAAAGAAGTGTAAGGGGACTCAGAAAGGCTTGATAGCAGCAGTGTTGTTGTTGTTTTTTTTTGAAAAGTTCTGGGCCCATTTCACAGGAAGACATAAAAAAAATATACATGTATAGTATTAAGGATTTGAAAGTGTTTCACAATAGCGCTAGTTTTGTTTAAAAAATTTCATAATGGTTTCTTTTATCTATGGTTTGGCTTGGTAACTGTAAACATGCACAGCACAAATCTCCAGTTGAGGCATGTAGATGCATGAAACAACTGTACCAGGAAGTGATCATAACAGTGAAATTACTCAATGCTCAGTATGTGCTAGTTATGATCAGATCTGCCTGGAATAAGTCACAAAAAGGTTTTCAACAGAGGGTTGCATATGCACCCAGCATGCTCTCTTTTCAGTCAGTTAGTGTGCCTAAATTTGGGAGTGGGTCAGCTTTCAATTTTATTCACAAAATTCGCAGAACTTCTTGGGTTTGATCCTTGCCTCTAACAATCGGCATAGGCTCATGGCTCTTGGGAAGGTACTAGAACACTGCCATTAAAATCATGCATTAACCTAAATCTTAAAAATATATTCAGGCTGCCTGATACTGACATTGTGCATATCTGAGTGTTTTTTACATGCACGATATTACAGGATACTCACGCCTAGAGGTTGGTTTAGGGTTAGATTGAAAGAAGAGAAAGCACACATGAGAGAGTTCTTAGACAATGATAAGGTCTAAAGACTGTCTCCTATTTGCTTTTTCTTCCGCAACCTTACCCTTAACCCTGCTGCTAACCTTAAAACAAGCTCCAGGCAAGGGTGTCCTGATACATTGCCTATGAAATTTGCTGCAGTCCAGGGGTGAACAAGAGTGCAATGCAGTCATTTGTGCAAAAACGCATTCCTCCAATAGATAATAGTTGTACTAGACAATAGTTTTAGTGTCCTATCACAGGTGCAACGACAGACTAGTTTTCTTGGTTATGGGCAAAACAGAATTTATAAAAAAATGAGACATCATGAAGAATAAACATTTTTTCAGATGAAACAAATGCAGAGGCTGGTAATGTCAGGGACAGGTTTTCAAGACTTCATAAAAAGGCACAGTAGTAAATGTTAAAAAAAAACAGTTGGGCCAAGGAAGGCTGTACATAATGTTGTATTGTTTAACACAAGCACCACATTATAAGTTTTGATAAAAAATTTCAAATCAGACCTAACATGTCTGTGTTTCATTGTAAGATCAAGCAAGATGGAACCACATTATCTCATTTTTTGTTGGCTATTTTACAAAACCAAAAACAAATAAAAAATGCAATACATTTTCTCACAAACATGTATCTTTTTCTTAGCAATGCCACACTTGTGCAGCTATAAAATTCATTTGCACTCTCTGTGGCTTAATGGACATTTGTTGCAAAAGCTACCATTGCAAACAAAAGAATACAGTGTGTGAAGTTTTATAGTTCTATAAGAATAATATGCGTTTCGATAACGTCCAGATCTCCTCTTACCTAGAAACAAATTTTTCCATGCATAGTACATGTGATCAATGAAAAGACATAATTTCACATAAATTTCAACACTGTGAATAAATAATGGCCTTAGCTAAGCTCAGGTCAAAACCAAATTAACATACTAATTCATGCGTGGCCTGAGGATCAAGCCTTCTTATTTCATATGAGAGAAAAAAATATCTTTGACTTGAAATAATCATTTGAAAGAATGATTCTTTTTTGTGTACTTTCTCTGGAAGGACAGTATGTCTAAAAAAATATAGATGAGCTACAATGTATCACTGAATTACAACTGCAAACTTACACATTATAGTCCATAAATCATAACAAACATATCACACTATCAAGGATGACAGATAAAGTTCATACAACATCAACAGGCAGAATAATTTAGTTGTAAGTTTTGTGTGTAGTTACCCTTTTGGCATGATGAAACAGTCATGTGGAGACATAAAAAGAAGCAAACCAAAACTGGTATGACCACATAAATACATCACAAAATGACAGCAGATGGCAACAAGCGAGTCACTGGAAATGGGTCAGGTATCAGTAGCTAGCTGTGGCATTATGCAACATTCCTGCTGTCCCAGTTATGGCCTGTGAGCTGACTCAGATGGTTTGTGGCAAGAGCTTAGAAGCAGAATGGATCTGATCAGTTTTATGTCATTCTCTTTTAATTCTTTCAGTCCCATGTGCAGCACAGTGTGCCACATTTCCTTCACTTAACACCTAAAAGCCACATGATGAGTCATGACTTGTTGTCCTATTTTAGCTTTACTTGTTGCTGGTGTACCTGGCAAATTCCATGATGCACTGTAAGGCTCTTGGATGTAAGGGAAGGGAATGTGACGCACTGTGCGACCCATGGGAGAGAACAGGTAATTCCAGGTTGTTCTATTTTTCTGTTACACAAAATCAATGTACCCTGGGCAACAGGTGAAATAAATTGTGGAAGAGAAAGAATTATAACAGTTTTGATATGTACCCTGTGTTTTTGATATGTACCCTGTGTTTTTGACCTGCATGCCTTTTCATGATATCGCTAAAACAAGCTGTAATTCATTAGACTAGACTGCATACAATTTCATCAACAACTAACACAATGCCTCAACCCAGACTTCATTTCTTTGCCAATTTTCCATTTCCAAATATTATCAAAAACTTCTGTGGCCAACCGTTTAACAGAAAAGAACCTATTTGATCCTCTGGCTTCAATTAACTCTTCTTTCCACCTCCACTCAGAATTCCGTATCATAATGACTCTTTGCCCTCTTACTAGCTATCTAGGTCCAAAGAGTTTGAAGCATTTGAGAACCAATGTCATAAAAGAAAAGGAAAAAAAAAACATAACATTCTGCTACAACCTTTGAACTTTAATGAAAGAACAAAGTTTTGTCTGAATGGTAGCAATAAGTTATTATTGTTGGATAACAAATCCTCTCCTCATTTTGATAATATTGTTGATGATGGTTGTATTTATGGACGAAGGTGCACTCTGGCTTGAGAAATTTAAAGCGATATAAGTAATATAAACCTTCTGAAAAAATACCACTTTGTATGGAAACATCCTGATTATACATACAACTGATATTCTTTGTGCGTTTTCTCTGATAGGAAAGTGTGACTGTGATAAACTATTAAAAGACTACTATGTATTACTGAATAACAACCGCGAACTTGGACATCATAGTCCACAAGTGATAGAAAATAAATTGCACCATCAGCAATGACAGACAAAGTTCAGCTCATTACAGGTGATAAACAGCGAGCCCTCAACATCCATCTGTAATTCAAAATGCCCAAGGGCTAGCAAAGGAAGTTTATGCTGTGGAAAAAGTAGGTTTCAAGGAGAAAGGGTATGGAGCTGTTATGAATGTCAAAACCTATCGACTAGTAAGTAGGTCTACACTCCATAATCAAATACAGCATTTCATTGGCTGTTGACCTACAAGTATTTAAGAAAATAAAACTAAAACTAAACATAACAAGCATATGAAGCATGATGTTACTATTTTGTTAGACAAAGGCAAAATCCGCGTAGAGTTGAGAAGCTGAACATATTCATCAATAATTGCTATAAATATTTAAATATTTTAACAGTACCACATGACAATTAACAGTAGCCAAGTTCTATAAACCCAACATTAATTGCATATGACAACAAATGTCTTGCAAACTGTCAGAATCAAGCTTATGTTGCTCGACTAGGAACCAAGACATCAATTTTTTATATTGGCTGCAAAGGTCAAAAATACAAAAATGTTTGTACAAGAAAATAAATAACACTAGCTTCAAGGTATTTTTTTTTTTATTTGATGAAAGAACAAGAAGTAAGCTTTCTTATAACACTAATACTGTAATACATCAAAACTGACTTAGGCCCCATTTTCATTGGCTGTGAGACAAATTATGATATGGAGAGCAGACCCAATATACAATCAACAATAAACTGTCATGTAATCATCATTATACAGCATCAAAGCTTGATCCTCAGTAAGCAGTAGGTCTACCATCAATACAGTCCTGTGTTCATATGAATCAAGTACCTCAAAGTTTCTCCAATTCTTTTCTAACTTTGGTAGACCACCCTTTGTGTGCACACTCTCAAATGTGAATACTGTTCTTGTTGGGTCTAATCAGAGGATCTCTATATTACTGTAGTGAGAAATGATATATTCTTCAAAACAGATGGTGATGAAAAGAAAGGACTGCTGATTAATCAGTAGTCATAAATTTCATAAAATGGTAATGAAGATGGCAGGGACGGCAACAAATAACTTATAAATACCTAAAAATGATGAAAGATCATCAGTCACAATCTTGTTGGAAGAGAATGGCACAAAAACTTCAGGCTTTTTATGAACAATGGAATCTGAATTAATAACAATTCCATAATTCTTACACAGGTGGGAAATTTTGATCATATGGCGCAACAGAGATGTCAATGTAAAATCATGTCATACATTAGCTATTTCAGCAGTGATATAAATGTGATGTTGATGATTCTATGCAGATGAACAAACCTTCAGCTTCTGATGAACAGGTGTAAACTGTAATTTATCCATCTGAGGTTGGTTTGGTGCCGAACAGTGCTTGCTTGAAATCATCTGACTTATGCCTGCTCTGATATCATTTGCAAAAGCAGCTAAACTGTTAAGACCAACTTTTACAGCTCTGTGCTGTAATTTACAGAATCCATGAAATGAATTTTCAACCACGAAACATTGTCAAATAACTACATCTTCATTATTGTAATCAAATTACAAAGCTGGATCACTCTTTATTATCTCAGTGTTAACTGAGCCTGTCCACAGATGAACCTATGCTCAAGCATGACCGCAAAAATCAAAAGGGCCAGAAATAAGACATTTGTCTGAACATGTCATAAAGATGAACCAAAATTTCTATAAATATGATAAAGGTGTATTAAAGTTTCCTATAAGGCATATTAAAGTTTCCTATAAGGCAGATGGTGGATCAGTCAGAAAATATTGTTTACTGAAGACAATAAATCAGAATCTGTTTATATGCTCATGCAGAAGAATTAAGAATTTCATGCTAAAATTATGAATAAAATCATGGTTTCTTTCAAAAGATGATGAATTGGTCAGAGCCTCTCAAAACAACAAATAATAGAGGGTCGACAGATTTAACAAGGGGAGGACTTCATATGTGGCTGACTTAAATGACAAGAGTTCCCTGTATCAGCTTGTAAACAGCAGACTGAGCAATGGAATGTGTGAACACAGGCTGACAGATAATAACAACCTATAACAAAGCTTCTGAACAGCTCCATTGATTCATCATCTAGTAGACCACACTGTGTAACTTATCAGTATGAAAATATCTTTGCCCATCCTGTGACCCATACAACCATTTAAGCATGTGCTACAATGGGATCTCACAACCTAGAATCTTTTGACAAGGAAACAAAAATCCTGTAATGTCCTAGTCCTGAGTATCTCATTTTGTAGATCAAATTTTACTCATAAACTCTAAAAACACCTCACAAACTCATCAATACAGATTCATTCAGTGGAACTCAAATTCTTATAGTAAGAAATAACAGAAGGGAAATAAGTTCCAGCTAAAGAAAAACGTTAAAAAGTTGATTTTCTTGAAACAAAAATAGCTGCATCTGAGTCTTTCTGACAAAGGAGAGCAGAGCTGAGGCAGACTTTGTTAAGACCACTGCAATTACATAAAACTCATCATATGTAATTACATTCAAACATACTTATTCTGTAAACTGATCTACTGAAATATCACCTTAGCAAAGTGTTTGGAAATAGCACTTAAGATCATGTTTGAGTGTTCTTCATGCATACTGAAGAGAACCTATCTGGGATTTAAACTCTTTAGCAATTATCATCAGTACTCTCCCCTGAGGATGTCAGCTCAGAAAGTCAAAACTTTCCAGAGGCGGCATACCTAATAAAATACATATGAAAATATAAGGACATTTGATAATTGAACAGTTCATGAAATTTTCTGAGCATGTACACCTGTGATAAATACACTAAACATGTATGTGCATCTTCCCTTCTCTGACTGCCTTGACCTGGGCAAGACGATGTCCTCTCAATGTAAACATTGACCATGCGAGTAACTGGAGCAGAGCACAGACAACTGGAACACAGATCAACATGACGAACACACCATTCTTGTATGCATCTCTTGTTTCTGGATCCATCTTTGTCACATCCAGTTTGATTGAACCTGACTCATTTCCAGACTGAAAGATATCGTGACCTGAAAGAGGAAAACATGCTCATTGTATGGAGAATCCTGGGTGAAATTTATTGCCTGCCAACATTTCCTTGGCCAGATTTGTGACCACACTGCAGAAGCCAAGCATCAGTGAGACTGATGTAGTGCAGTGACAAATCGAGCCTGTGTCTACAGATGCAGTGGGATGCTGCTGAATGAAGCACGTCAGTTATTTTATCAGGAAGTTATTCTAATAACAGTGCTGCAAATCCCTGATCCGGAATCAACCTACTAATAATAAATCAATGGTTAGTGGAAATTCTTTTCTCCGCATCCCAACGACAATGCTTGAAATTTAAAGGTAACATAGTAAATATGAATGAGAAAGGCAAACTGTGATGTATCCAAGTTTCTCTGTTAGTATCCAAATGATACACGACTTCACTTGCTTGCAGTTTACATAATCACAACCTCTGTTTATTCAGAATATATTAAAAAAACAGAACATCTGCACTTTACTTTCACTATAGAAGTTATTGCCCAATTGTGAGTTCTTCTTAATTATAAGATTTTCTATGCTTTCACTGAGTTTCCTTTGAGAAAAGTAAGATGTTTCCCTGGATCAGCCTACCTGTCTGTAATGCCAACACCCAGGTTCCTATGACAGGTGCAAAGGTCTGTCCAGGCTTAGAGACAAGGGCAGCTGTACCAAACACCAGGGCTGACACTGCCTGAGGCCTGCGGTGCAGTACCATGTCCTCATCCACTAAATCACTGATGACTAGGCTTAGAAGTTTACAGGTTCCTTCAGTGAACACACGGTTACTATGGAAATAGATAAAACAAGGGATTCTAGTAATCTTAACCAGGAAAAAAAGGGGAGAGGATGGAGAGACACTGATTGATCTAAATGATTGTTGTGTTAGTGAAAGCAGAGCAAATCAGAATGAGTTTATGGGATCTCATAAAGTCTGTGCAAAATATTCCAATGGAGGATGTGGGGTGGCATAACATTAAAAAGCTAGCAGACTAAAATTACAATGGAAAATTCTCTTATAAAATGGTACCATCTACAATCACATCACCACAATCATAGCACATATTTTTTTCTCATCTAAAACCAATCAAACGTGCTATTAAACAGAGGGTCAGGTACCCATTTTGTATAAAGTTAGGAAGTCTACAAGAAGCCAGAATGATGCATCTATTTAAAATATCACCTTGTGTAAATTAGATGGTAGGTTTTATTTTCATTTCACAGAACCCTAAAATGAAACCTCTGAACTTATGTTGTGAGTGTTACAATATCAAGTACACTAAACAATTCTATCATAGCACAGTCGACTCCGCTTAATCGTCCTTCCTCAGGATCACGGAAAAAGTGGGCGATTAAGCGGAGAAGCGATTAAGGGGAGAAGGTAATTTCGGCCATATTTTTTATTATGAGGTTAAATTTCTTTGATGTCGTGGTTTGATATCCTGCACTGACACCTTCTCGTCGCCAGACTCAGGACAAACTCGAGTTTGATGGTGTTGTAGCACACAAAATGTTTGATCTCCGTGGTCTCTCTCAGTGGCCACCTCGCAGTAGCCCAGCAGACAATAAGGAGCAGGTGGCATGGTCGGGATAGACCGTTCATCCACATGACACGTTCTCTGATCTAACCGAAATCCACCAGACAGGCGCAATCAAGGCGTGGGGGGAGGACACTATACGGTTTTTGGCGCATTAGCATTATCGGACGGCGAAGGCGGTGATGTGTAGCGTGGGACGAAGGGGGACAAAGGGAGATGGAGGTGGGGAGGAAAGGCTTATCACACCTATTTTGGGGTGGCAGCTGTCACTCAGTCAACCGGTCTGCTGTCCGTCGAGCAGTTAAACCGTCTGTGTACATTATTTGTTTGACAACTGTAACCCTTCAACTGCTGATATTTGAATTCAGCGCTGAAGAGTGGTCGATTATCCGAAGTGAGAGGCGATTATCCAGTGACTTTTATATAGAAAAAATTCAGTTCCCTGGGAAACGAGGCGATTAAGCGGAAAAGGCGATTACGCGGAGGGCGATTAAGCGGAGTCGACTGTATTAGACAGAGTTAAGGGAGAATGATTAAATGCCTGGTGAAATGTGAACTGTTTGATAGAGTCTGCTGCTACCTTGCAATATTTTTTTAACAAAACAGCTAAACTGTCTATAAGACAAAGTTTAAAAAAAAAAAAAAGCACTGTAAACAAAAAGCTCCAACCAACTGAAGGGGGGAAAGAAAGAAAGCCCAATGGCTGCTGGCAGTTGTGAAGTTGGCTTTCACCAGCCGCTGCATGGGCGCCGGGCAGAGCAAAACAGAAATTTACTTATGAATATCTCACTTACCTGGCAATGAAAATACATAGGAGCCAAATTTGATGTGGACCAGCCACATACATAAAGAGAGTGAGACATAGCTTGAGAAGAAACAGACCCTGAATCACTGTGTAGACACCATGCTTGCGACACAAACTTAGGAAGTAAAGATTGTTGATATGTGGCGCAATGAAGGAAAGACCTGAAATAAGAATGCATGTTCTCATAATACTACAGTGGAGCAACGAGACTGAATAATCATGCTATTGGACTCACTTTGATGATTATATATTTCTGATCAAATGCATGTATTCTTAGAGACAGACAATAATAAAGATTCATAAATCTGTTTGCAATATCCTGAAATTGATAAAGAGAGAATAAAATACCTTGTACACGAGTTAAAGATACAGTTGCTGGCTGCATTCATTGCTCTTTATTCAAAAACAATTTCAAAGGATGGATTTGCCTTTCCCTGCTAGATGTAGGGTGTGAAATTTCGCAGTTAAGGTTTAATACCTCCAAGAATGCAGGATTGAAGTTTGCTATGCATGATATGCTAAAAAGGATTTGCTGTTAATATTCACATTTACCATGGAGATAAAGTGAAAAATGTGAGGTGGACCAAGTTGCAATACTGCACGAGAGAATGCAGGTTGTGGTCATCTATGCCTGCTGCATGTATCTGATTTCAGAGATTTACAATCATAATCTCTCCTCTGTTATGAGAATAACTTGACTAGCCTAAATCAGATTTTTTTGTTTTTAATTACACAGATCAAATACAAAGCATAGAAGTAACAACGGTGATAAATAAAATGAATTTAAAAGAACTGCTCCCATATCCCCATGTGCACACACATTTCATGTCAAATTTTCTGTCAGATAAAAACATCTTGGACTGGATAACTGACAAACTTCAACCATAATTTGCAATAATTTGCTACACCAAATAACTCAACCCACTAACCTAGTAAGCAAGAAGCCAATGTTGGACTGACAGCTTCACCCAGCAGTGTGTCAAGGAACAACGGGAAGAAATTCGAGTTGAAATGACAATGGAAAACCTGAAATATAAAATCATGCACATTAACTATTTGATTCATGCTATTATTCTTCCACTCATAATTTCTGTAAATTTCCATTCTTACATTTTCAAGTCACTGAAACATAGTCATTCACTTAGGTAAACTTTCATAATAGGACCTTTCTTTGGGCCAAGTGTGATAGACCATGATATCCACGCATAAGCTATATTCTTGAATGAGACAACGACAATTACAGGACTGTAATAACTGACTGTGCTAACTAGTTGACTAGCTTAACCGGAAAATAGGTTAGCAGGCATTTATTGTACATGATGAAACTTCTTCAAGGTTCCAAAAATGTGATTAGGTTACCAGTTCACTCACTTTATCACAGCAAGAGAATGGCTCATTCTGATAGAAGCTGGCAGGTAACTTATGATATTTTTGCAGTTCATCCCACAGTTTACTGATGAAATTCATGATTCGCATGTTCCATACAGTTCTCAATTCGTTAGTTTTAATGTCTGTTAACTTGTTAATGTCTAATCATACTCAGATATTTACAGCAGTGCTTCTGCAGTACCAATGTTTCCAACTCTTTATTATATAATAAATATAATGTAAGTGAGAGGCTATGATAACAAAAGGGCCCCAAGCAAAGCGTTTACCATCCTCAGCTATAAATAGTGTTACAGCTGGAGTATGTATATAACCTTCTTCATAACTAGCTAAGACGCCGATAGGTACCATGTCAAAGAGCAAAACTCTGTCAAAATCAACCATGAAAAAAACCCAAAAACTGAAGCTATATATGCACACAAAATTATGAGTAGAGATTTTTCTAACTGGAAAATGAATGGATGATAGAGGGCAATGCAGTAAAACTTGGGAACTGGCAAAGGAGACCGGTCTAATACACAAAGAGTTAAGAAGCTTCAAACCTAACAAGAGGTATGAATGTATAATACTGTCAAAGTCTAAAGCATCTGAGATACCAAAAGTTAAGACAAAAAACAGTTGCTCTATAGCGCAGAGAACATTTATAAATACCTCATATTTTAGGGACCCCAGTTTATAGGACAGAACAATGTTGAATACTTCTCAGAAAGTCACAAAGTTGCTCAGTGTCATGAGCTGGACAGTGTCCATATGTATTAACAGCAGATAAAAACTTGCCATTCTCTGATGAAAAGACTGATGTGAATCCAAGGCTGTTTTCAGAAAATTGGCTCATAACTTGTTGCCATTAACAAAGAGTATATTACCTGCAACGTTAGCAGCCAAAGGGATTACAGTATGAAATTTTAACACAAAAGATCCTCAAAAGCTAAATGTGTGATATATACAAGTTTCATCTATGTGGCATACAAGCTCTTTGGTCACAGAATGGCTCACATGAACTAAAAGTCAGACACATGTACCACTGAAACATCCTATGTAATGTACTCTATAAATAAAGGTTGAATTCCATTTACCTGAACCAAATTCATCAATGCAAACCACAGAAAGTTTTTGTGAGACAGAAGCTGCCTTCCAAATTTTACCACCGACGCCTTCTCTAATGGAGGTGCTGCATCATTTTCTTGAGGGGGTTCAAATCTGTTTATGAATATCAATTACAAATGTGTAGTAATACAAAATGACAACTGCTTGAAGAAAGCAGTAATGCATTTAAAGTCAAGGGTCATAGTCACTTCATTCTTTTTTTTGTAAGTGGCTGGTTACTGCTGTCTCAATGCAACCTTTCACTCCAATTTCCATCAGTCTACCCATCTGATAATTGGCAATGTGAATGTCAATTGGCAGTGAAAGCTATTGTCTGAAGATTAGTGATCAGTGCTTATAGGCTGACAGTGGCAAAGTATGCATCCCTGGGTGTTGATAAAATTATGAGTGATCTTGTCTGGTGGACGGATTATAATGTGATGCCACATGAAAAGACACTAGTCTGGAAACAACCTATAAATCTCACAGGTACCTGAATACAGCCATTAAGTGATATTTCATCATGCAAATAAATGCAGGGATGCCACTCACTTTATATAAAATTCTCTGAAACTTTTGCAGCTTTGCGAGAAGTCATATAGATTTGGTGTCTCTTATCTGAAACCTCTACTTTCAAAGAGCCAAAGCATGTTTGATCTCTAATTATTGCTATCTTAAACAACAGAGAAATAAAGCTATCTCTTTAAAAATAAAGAAGCATTAATTTACTACATAATTAGACAGTAGAGAAATCGAAAAAGACATGTTAACCCCTAATTATCATTGATCAGGCTGTATAAATAACACTCATCACATAGTTTGGTTCTTCTGATTAGTCATTCAAATATGTTCTTCGTCAATGTCAGAAATTGATTGTAAACACAAAGGGACAGGCTACTTCAAAATCTTGTTTTTCTTGGAAGAGTGGCATCCCTGTAAATGTCAATGCCAGTAAAATGTCAATGGGACTGTATGTTCCCCAAGGAGCTGAGAAAATTACTGAGTGACCTGGACTCAGATTGGATGAGTGGACACTGTCTGGATAAGACACTTATCATCCTTCAATATTATTAACATTATTATTCTAAAAGAACATCATTTTATGACAACTTACACATCATCCAAATCTGGATAGGAATCTTTATTGTGCTTCATGTAGGCTGTTTTGAGTACCTTCACCATACTGACATAGCCCAAGAATGAAATCACTGTTAATCCATAACACAGCAGTCTAAATTTGGAAAGATCGGATTTGTCCCACACCATATATGACAAGAAGACAGAGATGGAGCCAATGGCACTGAAAATGGAGCACCTTGAGTTAAGTTTTGTCCTAGCATCTGCCGACACTGACAAATCAGCTAAAAGAGCTGAGTGATGAAGATCTATCATAGTTAAAAACCCATCATAGAGACACAAGCAAACAGTGAACTGAAGGCCAGGCGACAACCAGTTGGTCCAGAATGATGCAAATGCAAGAGTAAACAGAGGGCCATAGATATGCAGAGCTGTCAATCTTGTCCACACAACACTGGATGAGCTGTCTTTTGTGATACTCCTCAGACTTAGAAACTTCTTATCGCTAAACCAGCCAAACAGAGGGTCATTTAGTGAATTCCACACTAAAAATATGGCCTCCCCCAGCCAAAACGAGAATCTGTCTATCTTGTACACTGACACAAACATATCCACATGGTACAGTAGAAATATGTTGTGGAGAATTGATGTGAAAAGCGTTAAGGATCCATAGGCTGTCTCAAGGGAAGTTGTGTGAAGTTGTGCCATTGTGGAGTTCCTAAGGAGCACAAAAAGAAATTAAAGCTTTCGTAAATAAAGATTGAAAGAAATATTAAAAGACTTAATGCTGGACATTCATAGGCAACGGAATTCTAGACTTTTCCTTATGCTGTGAAATGCATTCAAGGCTTTTGTTTGTACAGCTGATTAGAGGAAACAAAAAATCTCACGTGACAATAAGCCGACCACGACAGCAATCTCATAGTTTGAAAATCTACTCACAGGTTAATGATGATATTTCATGGCAAGAACATAAGGTGATGCCATAAGACTGTACCATTTTTAAATACATCTAAATACATTCAATGTTATTTATTACACAATACTAAAATACTGAACTCTTTTCTGCATTCAGCTATTGAGACTCAATCTTGAAGCAATGTACAAGAAAGTAACTCGGTTAACAGGGTTTGGTCAGCTTCTCAACTGGAAATGTGAAACAAATTAACAATTGGACATCTATCCTGTCCTTTGAAAATTCACTTACATGAAACAATAAAATAATATTCAAATTCTCCTCCTCACCTAAACCTCTCTCTGAAAACAAATTTATTTTGCCCATTATTTTGCCTCTTTCCTTCCATCTTATCAAATACTAATCATCCAGACTATGAAATCAACTCCTCTCTCCCACCCCTGTCAACTCAGGATCATAAAAGAGGGGCTATGGACTCTAGCTCTGATACAATGTATTGTGCTAAAATAAAATGACTGTGACCCACTGACTGTGAAAGATACTGTCCAAATGTTAACTGATCTGTGTTTGTGAAACTGCATTGGCATGGTATGCTCCCTAAGGAGCTGAGAAATTTATTCAGTGATCTGATCTGTTGCAGTGAAATTAATGTGAAATTGTGTGCATAGGAATTGCCCAGAATCAAGGCCAATAAACCACATTATTATTACTGTATTATCATGAAACCTTTGAGAATGAAGAGCAGATTGTTAAAAAATACCTTCTCTACTTTAGCTTGCTTTGATACCAAAGAATATCATCACAGCTGAGTTTCTGCAGGCAACCTGAAAGAGGAAAAAAAATAATAAAAAGACAAACAAATCTTGTCAGCAAGAGAATAAATACAAACAAAAGCCCATCTTTGAATTTCTAATAAAAGTGAACCCTTGGTAGTATTGCATCGTGCGTTCTCAAGCAGGTCCTATATGAACCATTTTCTGTTAACTAAGAAAACATTAGGACAAACTCTAGATAGAAATATAATTCTTGTAAACTGAGTGTCAGTTTCTGTCAGCAGCTCCACTACATGCTAAGGAAGAAATTATTTGTGTCCTAGTGGCAACCTGAGAAACGCAAGGGCCAAAATGACAGATTTGGTGTGGGGTAAGTTGCAAAAAGGATAACCAACCATAACTGATCACATGCGCTAAATATGGAATAGACCACTGCTGCCCATAACTACTAGGTACTAGTGTTAAAATCTATTCTAAATTAAGTGATATTTGCACAGTGAGAGTGATGATGTTTGAGAGTGATGATGTTAATTGTAAATTTGCCAATAGACTTAGTGAAAATGCCAGCTACTTTGACAATTTTGATGATTACCACACTTATGAATTAAGGCAACACATTCTTCTTTACTTTCTGTCATCATGATTTCTGAGTTTCAAATTGGCATAGTCTAGATCTGGCAATGCCTAGAGACTAGAGTGAGAAAAGCCGAAAGCAGGAAAAGACAATGGGTGGCGAGAAGACGGAAGTTGCACGCACGTCAAGGCGAAATAAGTGTAATGAGACAAGTTGCTGTGAACAAAATCTAACCAGTTATGACTTCGGGAGGACAATCCAACTATATCTACAACTCCTTTCAGCCCTCCATTTCGATGTGAAACGTGTCAACTGGGCCCAACGCCAACAGCAGTTGGCCGACTTGCTTATCAAGTTCAGGAACAACCCATTGAAGTCCAGTGTGGACTATTATGTAGTTGGATACTTTGCAGGTTCACAGTCTATAGCAGTTTCATGCCAAGAGTAAACAAAACATTGCGTTGTTTTTACAACTCGCCGTTTTGGGTTTTGTCTCAATGATTTTACTGTTTCGGCATTGTTCCTTTTATACCCGTCTCTTTGAATATCGCAATAATAATAACAACCAATCATGATTATTTTTATTCTTGAAAAACATTCGGGATTCCCTATAAATGCGTTTTACATCACCGGTTTATGAAAGTAATGAAAATATAATTTGCTTTCTTCAAGCAAGCCATTTTAGCCACTGTACTTGATTTCCGATGCAAGAGAGCGCCAGGCCATAATCTTTATGATTGGGCGCTGAGAAATCAGCTGAGCTCTGCTACCGGCAAGTTCAGTTAGATTAGGCAAGATAAGCCGAACTCTGAACCGAGAAAAAGCAAGAGAACAGCTGATATCAATGAGCTGGACAAGATCAGGCCACACTGTAAGCAGCTAAGCCATAGTATAATATCATTTTCAGCATGCTCGGTTTAGCAGTTTGTCCATAGTTTAAATTTTAATAATTAGTGAAATTGATCGAAATAAATTAATGTACTAGTCTAGTCTAGGGTCTAGATCAAGTTAAATGAAGGTACTGTTGATAGGGTAAATAAAACATAAAGCTGCATTATTAATTATTAGTCTGTATAATAAAATGACAAGTAATTTCACTGATGATTCAGCAAAAGCTTAGGATTGCCTCATTATAATCATTCTTTGGTTATTCTTTCTAAAATTTGCCAATGAAATCAGAACAACAGAGAAAAAATGTAAAAAAGCAAGTACTAAAAGCATGAAAAAAAAATTTATACTTACTCAGTTTGTGCACCCATAATGGTGTGACTGTGATAAACAATCTTATTCTATTGTTGCTTGGCACAATAACCCTGTTCGTCACACAGAAAAAAAAGCTTATACAGGAGTATTGTCCAAGGCTATATTTTAAGCATATCTTTAACTTTAAAAATGATTGATTTGAGCATCTTTCATTGTTTTAACCGTGACAGAAAAACAGAACTTTACAGTGTGAAATAGTTAGGTAAATGGTGTGAGAACACCTTGTTAGTCTGCAGCAAGTACTATAGATATTTTAGCCCTGTTTTATTCATTGTTTTCAGATCTAAGATCATGCCATTCAAATATGTTAATGAAATGCGGCGAAATAGGGGTGGGCCCTACAAGACAGAACCTGCCACTGATCTCACCAGATGGCGGCTTTCTAATGTAGAGGGACGACAGACCTGGCAGTACTTTGAGAAAGTTGAGGATATCAAGCGAGACCAGACACTGTTGGAGAAACATTCATTAGGATTAGACACAGTATGTATTAGTATTAGAGTTGCGATATTCCCAGGATTTTCTAACATTCAGACATGGGAACAAAGTGTATTGCCATGTAAGCCAGGATTTGTATTAAGAGCAACTTCTTCAGCATGTTTGTCATTAAAAGAGACCTTTCTGTGTTTTTATTCAGTTATTATTAACCAAGCTGCTTATTCACGGCCAGATTAAGCTAGTTGAAGCCTGAAGCACCAGGAATAGAGTATAGACATAGAGTCTACAGGGCCTCATACATTATAGTCAAGAGAGAGAGGGAATGAGTGAGTGTGTATGTACAAGAGAGAGAAAGAGAAAGAATATCTATAATTTTCCTAAAACTTTTGTGTCCAGTTCATATCATATTAATCATTTAATTGTATTGATATTGGAGGGGAGGGAGAGGATCTAAATTACACATCACAGGTGCTCACAGTCACATATCTGGCCAAGGAAATGTCTGTAAATAAGAAATCTGGCCTAGGTTTCCTCATTTCAACAAAGAACTAGCAAGCATTTAATGCAGGACCCTCAAAAATGCAAGGCCAGAGCATATGCTACTCTTGCTAATAGGTTAATCCAATACTTTATTCATAACAGAAGCAAGGTACAGTTCTACCCCCTTGTCATTTTATCTATACAGTGTCAGTTAAGCTCTGTTTTAGAGACCTCCTCAGCTGTATGCTTGGCTTTAAGTAAGGCAGTTACTCAAACCAAGAGCTGTAGGTTTAACATTTAAATTTTGCGATGAAAGAACTGACATCAAGAAAAGGCTTAATGATTTTCATAATTACATTTCATGCCAACTTTCTCTGATGCATGGCAATATATGAAAATGCAGAACTGTAACTCATATCCTGATGGTTTTTCATTAGACTTCCGAAGCTCCTCCTTTACCAAAACCTGAGAAAGCTCAAGATGCTGCAAAGAATGGAATGAGCTTTTACTCCAAGCTTCAGGCAGAAGATGGCCACTGGGCTGGGGATTATGGTGGTCCACTCTTTCTGATGCCAGGTAGCAAACTTATTCCGTTGTAATGTGCAAACCCATATTTGTTGTTATATTTTATCCTGTCAGGCTATGTTATGTGTAACATTCAGTTGAGTAAATTGAGACTGAAACATTATTTTTGTCTAGATCTACATGTGAAAAGTGAAATAAATGAAGCTTTGCCCATCCTAAGGGGAAGCAGACTTTGCAGGTTCAAATCTTTCATGCTAAAAATGTCAAAATTAACTGTATAACTTATATTAATTAACTATATACAGTAAACCTCAGATCTGACGAGGCCGCCGGGACGACCTTCAGTCCTCATTGAAGCCGAGGTCTCGTTGAACACAAGGTCTCTGCCAGTCACATGAAAACTGATCTATATCTAGTGAGAAGCTTTAGCTAGAAGCTTTAGCTAAAAGGGTACCTAACTTTGCACTTCAAAAACATTGCTGATTGCTATCCTTGACTCCAGACACCATCGCCATGACAACATACATATACTGATTTATTAAAAAATTTATTACCAGTAACCTTTCATGTTGACTCAGCCTTGTAAGTTGCAGACTGTTGTTAGCAATTGTTACTTAAACCTTCGGGAGTTGCTCGCTGCTTACAGTTTTATTGCGGGTGAAAAGGATGTGTGATGGCCTTATTTCAGGTCAATGATCTCGTTAGAGCCGAGATTGCTAATTATTGTATTTGTTGGATCAGAAGTACATTTACTATTACAAATAAGGGATAAAAAAACGGGGATTTTCATTTCTCTCACTGAATGCAAGGTCTCATTGAATCCTAGCTCGTTGTATTCGAGGTTCACTGTATTGACATCCTTATGTTACAGGTCTTATTATTGTGTGCTACATAACTAAGACACCTTTCATGGAAGCTCAGAGGGTTGAAATGATTCGATATCTGCGCTCTGTCATGTGTCCAGATGGTGGATGGGGTCTGTGAGTATTATGTTCTTTGTATGCATCTCCTATCTCTAAAAATAATATGATTCATTTAGTAATCCTTAGCAACACAGAAATTCTATAGTCTAGGAGACTATTTAGAATGCATTGCATTGTCAGAATGAAGCACAGCAAGTTTCCTTACTTTTTCTTTGCTGATGGATACCATTGTTATTTGGTTAAGCAAAGTAATAAGAAAATACAGTAATAAAAAAGATAAAGGATTTTAAACACAGAAAATTCCCTGAATTTGAAATCCAGTGTCACGAATCGGTAGTATTACCACCAATTTTTCAACTTTTTCAATGTTTTCAAGGCACATTGAAGGACCACCCACAGTTTTTGGTTGTGCCCTGAACTACTGTGCTATGCAGATGCTTGGTGTTCCAGCAAATGATGCTGATCTAGTCAAAACCAGGAAACTGCTGCATCAGCTAGGTAACCATTTTTATAGTCATCATGAGAAATTGCTGTGCATAGATGATGATCTGATGTCTAACACTGGTGTACCTTATACTTTTCTGCAAAACAGTCTCTCATTCTTGAATTTATGGATTTCTTCAACTAGCTTCACCTTTTAAATACCCACCCAGCATTTTGATCCCTCAATCAAGTTTTGGGGTCCCCAGGTGCTTTGAACTCTATTTTCCATTCACCTTTATCAGCATAACATTGTTTTCATATTTTCGCATTTTTTTCTTTCCCATTGCTAGGTCAAGCCAGATAGACTCCAATGTATGAGCCTAAGTGTTAATTAACTCATTAATATTTTAGCGTGGCATTGAAATATATCTGCTCTCCGTAGGTGGTGCTATTGCAATTCCATCATGGGGGAAGTTCTGGCTGTCAGTTCTTAATGTTTACAAGTGGGAAGGACTTAACTCTCTTTTCCCAGAGATGTGGTAAGAACTGTGTTACACTGTCAACAGTCTATGAGTATATCCCAGAGAAGTCTTATCAGACTGTTATACATATCATTTCTTGAAGTGATATTTCTTATTTATTATTTTTAGACTGATCTCGATGAGAGATAAATTTATTTAGGATGAGCTGCATGACCCAAATTAGGAGGAATGATGGTATGAGTTTCTGTAGATTCTGAGATATTAAGGGAGGAGAACAATCAGTAAGCTGTATTTGACTAATAAAATGCTGTAATATTATTGTGTGGAAATGTGATAAAGAGAACTGTTCTTTCAGTTCTTAAGTTTAGCCTTAGAAGTTAAGTCTTGCAGAGTGTGTGAGAAGGACTCATTGGGAGCATGTCTAGACCCTGGCACCACCTTCCTTTTAGTCCTACTTGCCTATCACCAAAGATCTGTCTCTACCAGGATCCTACCAACATGGTTGCCCATCCACCCATCAAGACTGTGGTGCCACTGCAGACAAGTTTATCTTCCTATGGCGTATTGTTTTGGAAGGAAAATTGTTGCCCCAGAGGATGATCTAATCAGACAGTTGAGAAAGGTGAACCAGTCAGAGTTATGCCGTTAAAGCGCTTTATCATCATCATCTTGCAAATGTCTGCTACATAGATTCACACCGATATTGTCATTGTAGGCTAGCTTGTTCAGTAACTGTAACTGGGAACGTAGGCAGCAGAAGTGGAGTTTTGTAGGATTTAATAATAATATTCACAAAGTCTGTCTATGTTGCATAAGAAGCATGTTTATTCTATTACCATATCATGGTTAACATCATTTTGAGCTTTGCACACAACACTGCTATGACCTTAGCTTTGGTCCAGTCATTTGTGGCTGTCACATTGTTGTGATGTCTTTCACTTACTCTTTATATTCCAACTGCACTATGACTTTTGTCCTCTCTTTGAGTTTGAGTTGAACCTCCTGTATAGGATGTGAGACAAAGATTTTATTTCAGAGAGCACTTCTGGCACGTGTATTGGAATAAATGCATTTTCTTGCCGTAAATACTAATGGCTGATTATAAGTTGTATGAGTAAAAATAGTTTGAGACTTTCATCATTGTCTAACAAGATGAGATTTTATCATTGACAGGAAATCTTTGTTGAGGACTTCAGTCAAATAAAGTGGTCTTCTCACAGAAATAATGTGGCATCAGCTGACTTATACAGTCCTCATTCTTGGCTGCTGGATTGGGCGTACAGTGAGTAATGTGTCATGAATCAACAAAACATTGCATGATGCTGAAACCAAATATATGGGTAGTCCTCATCAATTGTTTTGATTGATAAAATGATCCCAGTTGAGGATAAGACCAAAGCACTCGTTGTGAGGCTCTGTGCGAGGCACCTTAAGCGTGGCAAATAGCTACTTGATGTGTATTCATTAATAATAATAATAACTTTATTTGTCCTTTACAGGAAATATGGTTTGGCCAGGTACAGAAAAAAAAGCAAAACAAAAAAGATTTCACACTATATAACATTAAATATTTTACACATATACATAAATGCACCCACACATGCACCATGCGCGAGTGCACGCACACAGATTCACACACACACACGCATGCACACACACACACACACACACCCCCAGACACACACACACACAAACACACACTCACACACACATGCACATACATGTGCATGTAGCAGAAAGACAATTTCATAATGTTCATGAAGCTCTCTGGAGCATCCTATTGGATGATGGAACAAAGGAGTTTTTGTAACGTTCTGTCCATGATGGTTTAGACAACAGTCGTTCACTTCTTGATGATGTAAAATATTCCTTATTCAGAGGGTGTTCTAAGTCTGAAATTACATTCTTTGTTTTTTTCACAGTGTTGTTTTTGTACATTTCATCGAAAGATGGTAAATTGTCAGTGTTAACAATTTTTCTAGTTTTGATAATCACTCTCTCAAACGTGCGTTTGTCAGACATGGTGATGTTTCCAGCCCAGCAGCTGATTCCAAAGTATATTACACTTTGAATTGTTGTTGTATAAAAAATGCAGAGAATTTCATTTTGAACATTGAAATTTCGTAATTTTCTCAAAAAATATTATAACCTCTGATTTGCTTTCTTATAGATGGCATCTGCATGGGCGTGCCAATTTAATTTGTTGTCAGTGGTGATGCCGAGATGCTTGTAGATGTTGGTAATTTCAACCTTTTCATTTTTAATATTATATAGAGAAACAGTTGTTTTATTTCTCCAAAAGTCGAATATCATTTCCTTTGTTTTACTCACATTAACCAGAAGAAAATTCTAATCGCACCAGGTAACAAATCTTTGTACTTCATCAAAATAGTTAGCTTCATTCTCAGAGATCAGGCCTTGGATTGTGGAATCATCTGCAAACTTAATTAGATGGATGTTGTTGTAATGACTTCTATAGTCATTGGTGTAAATTGTGTACAAAGTAGGTGACAATACACATCCCTGGGGCGCACCTGTATTCGTAATAATCATATTGGATTGTGCCCCTTGAAATTTTACATACTGAGGTCGAGCAGTCAAGAAATGCAAGACCCATGCAGCAACACTGGCACTGACATCCAAAGACAATAGTTTCTCCACCATAAGGTGTGGCTGTATGGTATTAAAAGTAGAAGAAAAATCTATAAATAATGTTCATGCTTAGGTCTTAGATACGTCCAGGTGTTTAACAAGGTTATTCAAAAATGTAATGACAGCATCTTCAACATTTCATGATTCCTTGTAAGCAAACTGAAAGGGGTCAAGATGGGATTTGACTTTGTGTAAGATATTTTTGAGGACTAACTTTTCAAAACATTCAAAAATAATTGAAGTTAGTGCAACGGTCGTAAATCATTTAGAGAACTGACTCTTGCTTTCTTAGGGACAGAAATGATCTCAGCAGTCTTCAAAACCATGAGTATCACGTGTGTACTTAAAGAAAGATTGAAAATGTATGTAAAAAAATTGGTGTCAGTTGCTCAGAACAAGATCTTATGAGTTTACCCTTCAATTTGTCTGGACCACATGCTTTGTTAACATTCACTGTCTTAAAGCAGGTAAGTACACTAGATTCTTCAATTTTGATGTTCCGGGTATCAGATCTTGCATGCAATCTTTGATTCAGTTCACTCTGCTCAGCTCAGAAATCGTGACAGTTAAACCTAGCATAGAACTTATTCAGGTCATTCGCATACTCACACTCATCCTCAACTTGCACACCACTCCTCACTAAACTGTACCCTGTCAACTTTTTCATACCGACCCAAGTTTGGCAGGTGTCATTATCTTTAAAAGATAATTCTATTTTGGACTTAAAGTTTTTTTCACATTCTTTTATTTTCTTCTTTAAAGTATTTTTCATCAGATCATATTGCACATTATCTCTTTGTAAGCTTTTTTCTTCTTCTTTAATTATTTGGGAAGCATTTCACAGTTTTTACCTCAATAACAAGGTCTTCACAAAATTTTATGTAACAATTAACTGTGTCCGTTAGTTTATGAATGTCACTGCAAGCTTGTATGAACACATCCTAATCAGTGCAGTAAAAACATCCACACAGCTGATCGAGGGCGTCGTTTTCCCATGTCCTGATTGTTTTCACAACTGGCTTACTTGACTTGAGAGGGGGTCAGTAGCGGGATGTAAGAAGAATGTTATTATGGTCAGAATCTCCCAGAGATGGCAGGGGAGTAGACTTGTAAGCGTTTGTAACATTGCCATAACACAAGTCAATTACACGATGATCTCTAGTAGGGTAGGTGACATACTGGTAGTAATGAGGTAGGGCAGGTGACATACTGGTAGTAGTGAGATAGGGCAACAAGTGTACAGTGATTGAAACGCGCAGTAATAATTTAATGGCGTCAGGCGAATGCGATTCCTGGTCGTTGATTCTGGTGGTGAGAATTTCTGTAACATTACTTTCATTAGCTGTCGGTGGAATGTAGAGATGTTAATGATGACATTGGTGAAGTCCATAGGGAGGTAGTAAGGTCGCACATTAACAGATAATAGCTCAGTGTCAGGAGTGCACAGGGTCACCTTCACAATGGTGTTATTCCTGTGGGCCCAGTGTTCATTTATGAAGACACACACTCCTCTGCCCCTGGTCTTACCGGCAGCAGGTGTGTGGTCAGAGTGTAACTGTAAGGTATAGAAATTATCAATACTGGCACTGACTTCACTGACGCTTTCATTGAACCAAGTTTCCATGAAGGCCAAAAAAGATGCTTCACAATATTCATATAAATACTTGCATGAGGCTTGGAGTTCGTGCAGTTTATTGTTCAATGATCTGGTGTTTTCAAACACTACAGATGGAAGGAATGGTCTAGATTTCCTTCTCTGGTGCCTCTCTCTGGCGCCGCCTTTTCGTCCCTGCTTGCGCTGTTTTTGTTTTGGTAGATCGTAGGACTCATGCCTACAGTTCACGCATAGATTGTTCATGCTGCGCAACATGGCAGGTGAATAACTTATGGTGGAAAATGGCAGTATGTGGTCGATGGCAGACGATTTTACCTTTACTGCTTTCTCCAACATCAGCAGAAATGTCAAAATTAGGATAGTCCGTGAGCACAGAATGTCCATCATCACTTTTATCTACAGCCAAAGGTACCACAAACACTAGAACACAATAAACACGTCATAATGTGAGAGCAATGAAAATGCCCAAAGTGTGGGTTGTTTCCCTTGACAATTTAAATGAAGTGTGTTTTGGTGGTGTGATTTTCTAGACATCAATGGCATGATGTGCTTTGGTTGATGTGGAAAATGGAATTCCTTGTCAATATATCATGTCTTGGTAAGCAGGACATCTCATGCTAAAAATAGCTTTGCTGAGATGAGAAATTTGTTATTTGGTCCACAGAAACATAGATGCGCAGACCAGTATTTATGTTTGAATCATATCTTCCTATATTTGAATAACCTAATAGCAAAATAAACAGGATCCTCACTAAGCTTATTTGGCACTATTTATAACTGATCAAACTGGGCCATCCCTTGAAGACTTGCTGATTGTTTTGCAACATCCTTAGAATTGTGTAAAGGGTTTTAGTAGTCTGTTTGTTTCAATGTCTTTTATTCTTGAAATGATTGTATAACATTTAGCCTAAGTTCATGATTGAGAAACAATAATTTCTAGAATTGATATTTTTTTTTTTTTGTTTGTTAAACAAGATCCTTGTTGGAACTGAACATCATGAGGGTTAAGAAAATTTAAAACAGCATGTATTTGTTCTCTTATTGTTTTTAGTTTGTGAACACCTGAAATCTGTTTCAACATGTGGAAGTTTATTAACTAAAATACCTTTATTCTCCTCAGCTGTATTAAATATATATGAGAACTTCCACCTGGGCTTCATCAGGAGGATAGCTTTACGTGCTATGTACAAGCACATTGTTGCTGATGATCAGTTTACAAAATGTATCAGCATAGGCCCTGTAAGTATTGTGTATTGTTTCACGTTTCATATTCCCTTCATTATATTACGTCACAAAATTACATATTATTCACTCTACTTTTCCCATATATTGTTCTAAGTATGTACTTTGTCATTTCCACTGGAAAGATCCACTATTTATTTAGCAGCCCACCTGTGAAATATATTACTACCCACCTTTCAAAACATGAATAAATATTTCTTTCAGTATTGAAACATTACAAGAAAGGCATAACATTAGATGTGGAACTGAAAATTGTTAATCATCCTGGGTTACTGTAATTACCTTATGTCCACTGAGATATACAGAAAGTTCTCTAATTGATGCTTTGGATGCAGGAAATATAAACAGCGAGGAGTGACAATCAGAGTATGAATCAGGACAATTTTAACCAAGAGAAGTGACGAGTTTAAGAAAAAACAGTGGCAGAGAGAGTTTTTGTGAAATACTGAATGGATTGCAGGAGCAACATGATACTGATGTGAGAGCCTTCTCAAAATTGTTATATGCTCTGTAAGCTTGTGAAGTTTCACGAAATTTGGGAAAGGAATTATTAGGGAGGATTCAACGATTAGAAGATTAGAAGGAATCGATTTTATCAATAAGGATTTCAAATGTCACTTTTCAGATTTCCAAAACAATCAACATGCTCATCCGCTACCATGAAGAAGGTCCAATGTGCAAAGATTTCAGGCTGCATCAGGATCGAGTTCAGGACTACTTGTGGTAAGAATTGCCATTATGACTGACTTGGCGTAACCACAGCTCCATGGGAGTTGAAGGAAGTTACCATTAACAAAAGTTGCGATTATAAAATCAGATTATATAAAGAAACAGTTATCTAAGAATTGTTATGACTGGGCTGTATTCATGTATCAGTTTTGCCATCTTATATGTATAGATGTGAAAACAAAGGCAAAATATGCAGGAAGAGATACAGGATAGAAGTCTTTCCTTCGTACATTAGTGTATATATTTTTAAATAGTGCCTATGATACTTACAAAGATGTGTAAGACACATAAACCACTATATTGCTGTCAGAATCACACTTTAAGAATTGTGTAATAATTGAGGCCACCTAAAAGTTTTATGTAAAGAAGCAGTTTATCTTGATATTTTGCCTCATGCAACAATACCTTAGTCAAAGCTTGTTTTCTCATGTAGTTATAGTGATCTCCAACATAGTGAATATTTAAGTAAATAATTTTTCTCGTTACAGCCAGTGTTCATTTTATCTACAAGCTTCCAGTTTAATGCCTGTCTGTATTATTTTTCATTTTTATGCTTTGTTTCTCAAATTTTGTTTTCATTCTCTTAAAAATTATTTCATTCATCACAGGATTGGCTTGGATGGAATGAAAATGACGGTAATATTTTTATTCTTTGTGCCTTGGTCAGATAAATTCATAACTCACCATGCACCATTAGAGAGTATTTAATGTCCATGTATTCTCTTTGCCTCAAGTACTAAAATAATTATGTTCATTTATTTAAACATTTAAACATAAAAATGCACTCTGAAAATTTTATGACCGTCATGATTTGATCATCATGTTATGACTCACTGATAATCCTTGGGGTGGAATTTTTTATTAAAGTAATATGTTATGCTGTATGGATGAGCAGTTTTTCACCATTGAGGCCAGATTATATGGACAGGTTTGCTTAAAGACTGCAGCATTCCCCATTTTCATCTCACTTCTTTAATAATGGTGTGATTGGTGGGCCATTCAGGATTTTGTTGGCTGCAAATTGGACCTCCTGCTTTTGTGTATAAATCTTATTAACTAACAGCTTCACTAATTGTGACCTTTCTGACTGGCCTAGACTATGGTGTAATCCACAATACTAAAACTGGTATCATTTACATTTCAGGGTACAAATGGCAGTCAAATGTGGGACACTGCATTTGCTATTCATGCATTTTTAGAGGTAAGTAAATGATCATTCTTTTGGGAAGTAACATACAATGTTCAAGTTTAATGATGATCAAATTTGTGCCTATTATGGAATATGTTATGTAGCCTGTCAAACTGTGGTTAATGTTGCTAGACCAAGAATTTGAGATATCAGGTTCTGAACGCAGTTGGGGTGGTCTGGCATCAAATTTTGTATATTTCAGTTATTGAAAATAAAATTATTTCTATGCATAAAAATATCAACAAAGTGGACTACTATTTGGTAACTACAGATAAATCTGAGTTTTTGTGAGGCAAAGTACATGAATTCTTTAGTCAAAATCTGTTCTTTTATTATGATTTTCTCAAAAGTTTTGTCATTGCATGAGGGGTGACCTCCTGCAACTTTAAGTGACCATATCTCATCCCAGAATAATTCTGTGTCAATTCTTTTTATTTACCACATGAAAGTACACTGTTTATTTGTCCTCGTATCATCAAAGTACCACAGTGTGTCTTGCGTACATGTGTTTGAATATCTTGTGACTGCAGTTCAAAATTTTCTATGAATCAGATTCCAGCTAACCCATGTTGCTCTTTTTATATGAATGCTGTATTCAGCTTGCTCATTATGTTTGTTAATACCTGTGATCTCTTGTGAGTGAAAGGCACTTAAATTACTCCCTCATCTTTTCTGACACTTCCTTTACCACCACATGATATGAAAGTCGTTGGTCATGTGGACTTCCAACTTTTCATATTTCAGACAAGATTTCATATGTTTATTGTGGCTTTTTTCTTGCAGGCAGGTGTTTACAACATGAATGAGTTCAATGACTGCATGAAGGCTGCTCATAACTTTCTGCGCATTACTCAGATTCCTGCCAATCCACCTGACTACCAGAAGTATTACAGACAGAAGAATGAGGTATTGTGCTTTCAGTAATAATCTAAAAGTACCAACGTGTTACATGCCCAGTGCTTCAAATACAATTATTCCTTGACCATTTTTTGAGAATGTGATTGCAAAATCCCCATAGGCTATTAATATCTTCCATTTTTCTCCCATTGGTTTTAAATTAACAGAGTCTGTTGTATACCTAGCAGAGTCCACCATGTACCTTTAAATGTGAATTACTGGTTTGTTCTTAACTGTGGTATGGGTGATGACACAAATGTAAATTGTATAGTCATAACCCATTTATAGTGCTGGATTTTATGACGTGAGGAATAGTTGACAGGGTTGCCAGCAGCTGACCAAGAACTTATCTGAAAATTTTGCCACAGCCCGATATCCTTGCGAATTTATGTTATCATATATGCCCACTTTCCCCTTGTATTTGAAGTATTTCTTATTTAATTTATAAAGTAATGGAAAAATCGGCAATCTCTAATAGGAAAAAAATATCGGATTTCTGATAATTATCGGCAAAACGGCAACCCTGAGTTGAGATATTTAGTGTTACGCCAGTGTGTTAGGAACTGTTTCTCTGTACCCATTCAGATCTAACTGAATTATAACTGCTTTATTTTGATTTCTAATAAAAGTAATTATGTATGACTGACACACAGGCATGGCTGAAATTTCATTGATGAATGATTTTATTTGTAATTCCATCAGGGAGCCTTTCCATTCAGTACTCGAGACTGTGGTTGGATTGTGTCAGATTGCACGGCAGAGGGCATCAAAGCTGTAATCAAGTTGCAAGAGAAGTATCAGTTCCAGAACCCAATACCCAAGGAAAAGTTGTACAGAGGCATTGATGTGGTAAATAATATGGCAGCAATTATTTGTTTTGAGAAAAATGTGTTTCACTTTTGCAAAGCAGGCCTTTGGGACAGTTACATGCTGCATCAGAACTTTTTTTGGGGGCCATAATGTGTGAAGTCCTCTTTTGTATCATCAGGAAGGCATTTACTTCATTAATTTTGGTTAGATAGCATGTATGCCTGTGTTGTTCTGCCATGGTACGATCAGAGATGATGTGACAGTCATATGTTTTAGAATCTTGATGCTGACAGAACAAAACAATGGTGATGCACTGTGGTGTTGTGATCCTCAAACATAAATTTTGTCTAAGCCTTGTGTGTGACACACTCCTTCATCTACTATACTTTGCCTACTGATTATCACAGCTTGACTAGAGTTTGAGTAGAGTGAGATTGGTAATGTTTCACTGAAGAAAAGGGTCTGTTTAAGTTTGTATTTCCGTCTATTGCTAGCTACTGGAAATGCAGTGTGCGGACAAAGGTTGGGCAACATACGAAACAATGAGAGGTGGAAAGATGCTGGAAATGCTCAATGCATCCGAGGTGTTTGGTAAGATTATCTTATCATCTTGCAACATTCAGATGCTTGGAAAATGTAGTTTGACTTCAAGTTTCAGTCTGCCTTTTATTATTTTTAATTTATCATGTAATTTGTAACTGAGTTACATGATGCAGTGATGGAAGAATAAAACTGTAATGAAAAGGTGAGATCTTGAAACAGCTTGAATTTGTCACGGGCCACATGAGAAATATTTCATAACCACTATGTGAGATGACATTAATTCTCTTTAAACATTCATGATATATTACAGTAACTGTGATGATGTACCTGTAAATGCATAAGTGTCCATTTTCAGGCGATATTATGATCGACTACACATATGTCGAGTGCACCTCTGCTTGTATGCAGTGTTTGACAACATTCACCAAAGCCCACCCAGAATACCGCAAATATGACATAAAGACTGCTCTGGATGAAGCCCTCCGTTACATAGAGAAGAAGCAAAGACCGGATGGATCATGGGAGGGCAGCTGGGCTGTGTGCTTCACCTATGGAACCTGGTTTGCCTTGGAGGCTTATGCTTGTATGGGATTCACCTATGGCAGTGGGAAAGAGCTCCCTAGTGCAGTGAAAAAGAGCTGTGAATTTCTCATCAGCAGACAGATGGAGGATGGAGGCTGGGGAGAGAACTTTGAGTCTTGTGAAGTGAGGGAGTATGTCAACAGTGAGAAGTCTCAGATCATCAACACTTCGTGGGCTATACTAGGATTGTTGGCAGTCAAGTAAGATCATTCTCTTTGCATTTTTTCACACACTAATTTACTCACCTGGAACTTGAGAAAATGTATAAATCCAACCAGTGCTTGTTTCAAAAGTGTCTTTGAACAACATATGCAATGTGTACTTTCCTATCAGTACATTCTTATAAAGTGTAACTCTCAGGATCTGTACTTGTAAACTGAATATATGAAAAAAGTGTGTTTACCCAGATGTTGAACTGCCTTTGTTCTCCTTTGGGCTAGTTGCATAAAGCTGCATTACCTTAGACCTCAAATGTAGATAGAAATATCTCTGATGAAAAGATTCAGCAGCTCCATCTTAAAATTTAATAATAACAATATTAATAGATTGCATTTATTGTTTAGAGTGTAATCCCCTCGGTGGGTGTTATGAGCTTAGACAAGTATTAGTTGTTGGAAGAGAACCTTGTTTGCTCATATAGGAGTAGTTTTTAGCTCTGTCACCTGTATATTATGTTGCATGAACATTTTTTTGTGTAATGTCATATGAGGTGGACTTTGTTGTGTTATCATATAAATTGTAGTTTTTCTTTGCTGCTTGTTGTCATGCGTAAAATCATTGCAGTCATTCAGTTTAATAGTATTGTGGAAAAAAAAAAATTCTATGTTCTGGAGAACAGCTTTAAGCTCCATATTATTGCCTACATATTACAGTGCTATGTAGTTCCCTCCATTTCTTCCTCTCAGTTTTTCTCCCATAACATTGGCAATGCAGACATGCTTTTTCTAACATTCTTACTATATACACAAAGGTGGGTGCTGCCACTATAAGTAATTAACAGCTTATTATCCTCCTTTAAATTCATGCTTGTTGTATTTTGTAGGTATCCAGACTTGGATGTCATTGAAAGGGGGATCAAGCAGATCATGTCTAGACAGCTGTCCAATGGTGACTGGCCACAGGTAAAATTATTTTAGCTTCAGCTCACAGAGACAGTGGAAATGCCACCATCCATGTTTGGAAAGTGAATATTATATTGTAAGTTTATGTATGTTGTATATAACAATTAACAGTAACATAAATAGAACAAGTACAGTTATGGAAGATGTGATATTACATACGATGGAGCATTTGCAGTACTGCTTTATGGAAACATCTGTAGAGTTTAAATATGTCAAATGTGGTTCACATCAGGCCAAACAATGGCATATAAAGTTACATATAAGAAAAAAATGCAGTTTCATGGCATTTCTGAAAGTTGCTCTTGTATGATTTCTTTGTTTGCATGTCTACTCAAGAATATCAATACTTGTTAAGAATATCAATACTTGTTAAGAACATCAATACTTGTTACATTTGTTAACAGGAAAACATCAGTGGAGTGTTCAACAAATCCTGTGCCATCAGCTACACAAGCTACAGGAATGTCTTCCCTATTTGGACACTGGGCCGATTTGCTCGCATGCACCCAGAGAGCAAATTAGTAAAGTCATAATAAAGTGGAATTTACGTAATTCCATCAGGACTTCATGACAAAAGAACAGTTTTAAAGTGTGAATCAAGAGTGCTTTCTATTATAATATTAAAGATTAATTTGCAATGGATGGGACCAAATGGTCATCATAAATTTATCTTTTCTTAGTTGTGGTTTAAAAAAAAATTCACATTCATCCCCATAGCTTCCATTGAATAGTGTGAGCTGTAAGCAGTTGAAAGTGAATGACTATGCATTGTATGCATACTAATCATGTATTGGTATTGGTAACAGCACTGAGATACGGGTAGTTCTCAAGCCATAAGGAATGTGTTATTTGCCACAGTCTGAAGTAAGTTGCTACTCCTGTATGACTGGGATTAAATAGCTTATGCAGCAAGTCACTAAAAATTTCCATCTTTCATATTGAATGGAAAGTAGGGGAATTTGTGGGAGAGAAGCGGGATTAAACCTCAGTACCCAGAATTACAAAGAGCTGATTTGAGGGTGTAGATGTTAGTTATCTTGATGGGTTGTTCAAGGGCTGTTATTGCAAATGATTGCTGTTCTGCACATGTACTAGTACTGTTAGCCAGACTGTTCATTTAAGAGTGCCATAACAATAATGTTAATATATTTTGTATGTTTGGAACAAAATAATAGATTTATGATATAATTAGGATAATGATATTTACATTGATAATCATGGTAATAATTAGGAATGAATAATATTAATAAATCATGATAATGATTTAAATGATATAGATGATGAATTGTTTAAAGATGTAGGCTCTGTTTGCACAGACTTGCTGTAAAATTAAAAAAAAAAAATATGCCCTTGAAGGGGATAGTTTTTAGATGATTAGAAATACCAATAAGTGTGCCATGAAAAATGTCCTAAAATTATTCATACCCTTTGCATTTATTAAGCTGAAGATGCGATAAGAGAACAAGTTTGAATAAATGTAAGCATTGATTGTAGTGTTGATTTTTTTTTCTTTTTTTCAGATTTTATTGTCTGCATTATAATGAATTTTCAGGATTGATCAATTTGCTATATGTGGATCATTTTAAAGAAAAAGTACTGTTAGATGTATCCATGCTGTGAAGATATATTAATTTGCTCAAATTCTTAAATACAAATGTTATGGCATCCTACTTTGTAATCTGTTTGTACAGATGATAGAATACACTGCTTTAGTTTGTCATTTGTTATTATTACACTTTTTATAAGTTCATCAACTTAATCAAGGATGAGTTTCCTGTCATTCTTGACTCTGAGCCTTGATGGATTCATTGACATAGGACACTGTGTCAGTTTATAGGGTCTCAGGATTAAGCTTATGATACAAATCGTAACTAGTTCATTGCTACCTCTTTTCAGTAAAGCTTGCAACATACAGAAGTCTTTGGTTTGTTTTTTTTTTAAATTTTCTTTTGTAGCTGTTTTTGACTATTGTCTCCATCCTCACTTAGTTTAGTCCCAAATGCATGTTCCAAAGTTTATTTTTGTGAGTTAGATGTGTGCCTTTTATATGGCAGTTGGTCCAGTACATTTCAGCTTTGATAAATTTTTGTACTCAGCGGAATTTTTATACTTGGATATACATGTTTTATTAACTTTTGGAACTGGCTGATACCATAGCTATGGTAAAGTTGCAGAGCTATGTGAGAAATATTTCGTGTCTGTATTACTGTTACACATACAAGGGCACCAAGTTTATTACAGCTGATTTTCTGGAAGAGATTTACAGACTTATTGTTGTGCACTTGTAGGTTTGTTTGCTTTGTTTTTGTATATTTCTAATGTTTCTGATAAAAGACTGTTAATATTTGTTGACTGAGAGATTGGAACCAGTCTTCAATAATCAATATCCAGCTAGACATAATTTAAACAGCACTTTCTTGACTATCGCATGTGAGAAGTGCCATTCCAAAATAGAGTTATGGTTGTGGTTTGTTGAAAATGAGGTCCAAATCAAAATGAGCTTGAAATCTAGTTTTGAAAACTGACATTCATGCTTAAAGAAAACTATTAGGTAAACTAGAAAGGAAAATTATCTTGACAGTAACAAGATAAATTTGTCTATTTCATTCTTCTTCAAAATAATGCCTTTTCACATTTTAGCAGTCAGAAACTTCCCTGGTGCAATCTAATGTATTTATCTGTGGTTACTACTGGTGCCAAACCACAGTTACTTTGTACAGCTGGCTCCACTTAACTGCAGCTCCCTTGAAGCATGGACAAAATTGTGATTAAAAGGAAATACAGTTATCGGGCAACACGTCTGCAGTTAAGTGGAATCAGTTTTTATTGATGACTGTGATAACAGTTTAAAAGAAATGGCAATGTACATCTCATTTATTTCATTCTGTGCCAAACTTTGTGCATTTCTATGTATCTTTATTAAATGACTTTACTTAGCCTGAATACTGTACCCTTTTTTAAAGCACACTTGAAACAGAAACAATATGTGTGTTGTTTCTCATTGAATAAGCACAGATAACCCTTACCGATCAAGGTACTTAGTTGGTGTATATCTTTTAAAGGATAATAGATGAACCATCTGCATTGTGATTACCGGTGAAGAACACTATTTGATGTGGCTGAATGTGAAAGTAACTATTCTCTGACTGTTTTGCTTGCCTCTGTGGATCAAAATATCTGAATAGGTAATAAACATCATAATATACAGTACTTAAAATCTCATCTTTTTAATTCACTTCGTTTGTCTGTTTCAAGATCATAACATTTTCTCCCATACATCACAAAGGACTTTGTCAAGACAAAATGAGGAAAGATATCCAGATACTACATGGAATAATGCATTTATTCATACAGTTTCAACTGAATAATTACATTCTTAACTATTTCTCTCATTCTTTCTCACTGCATCTCTTCTCTGCCTTTGGCTCTCTCTCTCTCTCTCTCTCTCCCCCTCTTTCTTCTCAATCAGTTAAACTCTCTCATCCACATCTATTATAATTGACGACTTAGTGTTAACCAGTATCCATTGATTCATCAGCTGATAAGCCTGTGGTTTCATCTTGTGGCTGGAAAGCTGGAACAGATTCTAGCACAGTGTTGACATAGTTACTGAAGTCCTCACTTTGAAACCCTGACAGGCGCATCTGTGGCAGGAAGAAAATATTTGAAGTACTGTAACCAAGGTCAATTCTTAGAGTTCAAATTAAACTTCTTGAACTCACATGAGTAGAGAACTGGTCTCTTCAGCCAGTCTCCCAGCAAAGAGTACTGGGGCATGATCTACCCATGGTGATATAATTAACACAGATGCAAAGGTGCCCTACAGTATAAATATTCTCCACTATGGATTACCATCCATTCTTTCACTCTCAGATGCTTAATGCAAAGGAAATATTCAACAACAGAAAACAATCAAAGAACTGAAAGGCTCAGGCTACTGAAATGATTACCCCAAACTAACCTTACTACTTGTGATTATACTAATTTCCCTAAGAAAATATGTATAGCAGATTCTGCTGGTAATCCCTACACATAAGTACAAGGCTCACCTTTTTCTTCCTTGGGCTTTTCTCTGGAAGCTTGTCATGGAAAATTTCTCTTGAGCTAACCTGTTCATAGAGTTCTTTGGGTGACCTGCAAATTGTTAAAACCAACGTTATGATTCAGGGATCCACCTGTGAGTAGGTATAAAGGACATGTCTGAATGCTGTGGTGTCACTTTTGATAAAGTGATGACTATCACACGTTGATCTCACTCTGTTTTATGGACCTAAACATATTTAATATAAAACTGATGGGACCAGCAAAATCATTTTGTATTAAGCATATTTCAGACTATCCATCAGGATAAACAATGGCCCTCCTCTGCAGCCTAATTCATTGCATAGCACTAAGGTTGTACATTGTAAAGGATCAAGCAGCCTTTTTCTGATCTAGAATTGGGTAAATTAGGGGTGTTTAGAGAGTTTGAGATGCTTTTTAATGGGCTTGCATTTTGGATTAAGCCAGTCACATTTTGTAATAAAAAAAATATATAAGTAAATGTCAAGACTTCCAAAACACTTGGCAGTTATATTGGTTTCATATTAGACATTTTCAAAATAAAATTGAGAAAATTTATATGAGATTCCATTATAGAACTGTGCAATGACAAATTAACACATAATTGTTTGAACATCATATCATGTATGCAGTATAGCATAATGCTATAGTACAGTGTAAATTACACTTGCAACTTTGGCCAAAATCATAGCACACAGGCTTTTAGCTTGGACTTTCTGACACACAACTGTGCTAAAGTTCTATTTCCTGTCATTTGCTTTTGAATTATGATATTCTTGACAAATAGTATATCTAAAGAACGCAATGTTGTAATTTAATATCATGGTAACTTACTTCCTAGCCAGCTCTTGGGGCAGCTGATGTTCCCCAGCCAGTGGAGCCATTTTTATCATGTGTTTTGTGTAGGTCTGTACATCAGGATCATAGTGATGCTGGAATATATAATAAAATTATTTTAATAAAATGCTGATGCTGATTACAAAGTAATAACAGCTATCACTGCATGAATACAACCTAATTATCCATTCTGATATATATA
>JAWQUT010000003.1:6498100-6551604 GCA_033807755.1 Ellobium chinense
GGGGGGGGGGATTTGTGATTATTTACATGGATTTTAGGTTTCTCTCGGGTGATGCAAAATTTGGAGCGCAAACAAAATTCCAACACCCCCCCCCCCCCNAAACAATATACTGTACACACCACAGATCTCCTGGGGGGAAATCGGCGTGCATTCAATGTATTCTGGAGAGGATTCTGAAATTTAGGGGGCAAATCATGTGACTGCACGATCTGGTGAAACACATCAATTCTGCTGATGACTGGTGCTGATCCATATAATATAACCATTAAAGGCTCTGATACTACAGCCAAAATTATAATATTTGCAGAAATTCATAATATGTGTGGGCGCACAGAAAAACCCTTTACATCTTTCCAAACATGAAGATTGAGTTATTGACAAAATATTAATCCCCATTCATTTCTGAACATGTGCACTTTATTTCAGATCAATATGTTTATTAGTTCTAAAGCTATGGACAAATTTGTAAACCTACCATTGGCATATGTAGATTTTGAGGAAACTGAGATTTAAGTTTGTATAACCATGTCTTTGAGTGAAGGGTGCTTCATTAAAATACTGAGGGAATAGCAGATAAACCTCATTTTCATTAATAAAATTTATATGAAATTAAAGATAATTGAATGAACCATCTGATTCTGCAGAAATCTCAATCTGGGCCAGGAAGTTGAAATTCAATTTTTCAAGGCCCTAGCTCAAAACTACTCACTGTGAGATCCAATCCAAGAACCCTTTATTTTAGTGACTAAGTTTGGAAATTGAATCATGGCATTTAAGAGAGGCAACTTTGCACACATCAGAGTCTGTCTGAGGGAAACAAGTTTGCACAGATCACAGTATATCTGAGAGAAGCAATTTTGCACAGACCTGAGTTTATTTCAGAGAAACAATTTTGCACAGATCAGCGTGTATTTGAAAGAAGAAATTTTGCATAGATGAGGGTTTATCTGAGAATGGCATTTTTGCACAGATCAGATTCTATCTCACATAGGTAATTTTGCACAGATCAAGTATATAGGTGATATGGATAAAACTGTTCAACATATAGACTAAATGTGACTGTTAAAACAATTTTTATCTCCAGCCTTGTCTGCACATATCTGATCCCTGTGAGTTCACCAGCATCTCAGAGTACTTATCCATTATGACCAAGTGCCGGGGGAAATGTGGAGGGAATGAACACTGCTCAAGAATCTGCTTTCTCAATGAGTTTGAACTGATCAAGCCAAGACTGGAAGAATACTGAATATGTTGAGAAACTGGGTGATGCAAATCTGGCTTTAGAAGGGTACAACTGCTATTCTGATTTTGTATATACACTAGTTGCACTATCCTCCATGCATACCTCAGAAACAATTTTGGCTGGTAATACCATTTGAACTTAGAAGCAGTAATTCCTAACATGCCATGCATGCACTATAGTTTGTACATTCATTGAGAGCAGGCTGTAGGGCTGAAACTTGTGTGGCACTGTGGGGTATTCCCAATGTTGTGAGCACAGAGTGAAACCTTAATAAACCATCCATCTTATTCTTATGGACCAGACTTCTTGTGGCATGTTGTTACCCAAAATATGTGCTATTCAGATAACACTGGTTCTTTGGGTTGAGGTTGTGCCATAGAGGGAACTATTAAATTATATCTGTGTTAATGAAGTTCCACTTTATACCCAGGGTCCATTTTGGCTTTTATTATACCCTTCACTGGGAATGTCCTTTGAAGTGTATTGTGAAGTTGAGGTAATAATTTTCCATATTGGTCTGCTCTGGGTAATATTGCCTGCTAACAGCTTTAACATGGTAAATCACTCACCACAGTGTTAAATAGTGCACTGGTACTGGTGCAGCACACAGAACGGAATATAAAGCATGGGGATGCCACCAGTGACAATAGCTAGAGTTCAGCGCAAAGACTGGGTCTATCTAATTAAACATAACACTGGCTTCCACTTCCTTTTTGTGAGGTTTATTTTCATTTTAGCACTAACGGAAGGGTATAACAAAAGTATCATTCATTTATTGTATGCTTTAAGTCAGCCCTTTTCCTTTTCCCAAAGCCCTTACAAGTTCGAGGTTTAATGAAAGAACATGGACCAGCCTATAGTGCAGTACAGGTCAATAACCTCATAAAATATAAATCTTGAAAAACAACTTTCTGTTGTGATTTCCTGTAATCAGTATTAGTCAAAATGTCACACAGCACATGGAGACCCATCTCCAATGCAAAGAGGTTTTTTTTCATTGAGTGGACCAAACTGGCATTGTCAGCTGACACCACAGATCATCAGGAGTCATGTGGAAAAAAAAACTTCAGCTAAATCACCCAAAGTACGGAGCAAAACATGTTCTCTGTTAACAAGTGAATGGCATTTAGACATATAATTATGTTTGTCAGAGCTATGATATTAGCTGTACTCACATGTACAAACTGACGCACAGCTGCAAGGAATGCCATGGCTGTCTCTGATGTTTGCTGGAGACATAATGTGCTCAGTCTTTTGATGAAGGCTAGGATCCGCTGCTGTGAAAGCTTGTAGGACAGACAAACATAAAACATGTACAGACAAACATAAAACATGTCAAATGTTTGTCTAGTATGATCTATCCTTTGACTCATTGTAAACTTACACAATGATCTAATATCATACATGCAGTGAGTCATGTTTTACCTCAAGCATACTTGTTAGTGAGTAACCAGAACATCAAAAAAGCTACACAAGAGATGCTGAAAGGATTATTCATGATGTGTTAGCAAACAAACAGAAAGTTCTGTAGATTATCATGACACAGTGTTTCTACATTAAGTGCCAAAAATAAAAGTTCATTACATTGCATCATCTCAATGTATGAGACTAATATGAGAAATTCTACCACAAGATGGTAAAACTGCTTGATACACAGATCTCAACTTCATATAAAAATTTCAGAAAATGAAGTGAATTTTCAGATCTACACATTGCTTATATTTTGCCCCTATCATATAAATACATCCTTCATAAGAAAATACAATCAATTAAAGGAGTGTTGCATCACAAGACTCAGACTTTATTATTGTATAAGTGCTTAATTACCTGTCTTTTTCTTCTGTTGATCATAGAGTGCAAACACTCCAGGATAATTGGGGCTAATTCTGATGAAGTGTCTGAAGAGAAGAACAAGATATCATAAGACACTACTTCTAAGAATGGTGCTTTACAAAAAGATAAGGGTATTTGTTAACAACGAACCACTATCTGAAGTCAAAGATTTGTACGAGTGTAGCTGTGACTGATCAGTAACTTTTTCTTCTCAAAAGGGTGTTTTTAATACTGTATAAACCTTGCTCCAGAATTTTGGCATTAATACTAGACAAAATTAAAATGTGTTTATATAAAGTATTCATGACTTTCCAGCAGCTGATGATGAAGCAGACTATATTAACACTAGTCTGATCCATGCTCTTGGCACGTCCGATCATTACAGCCAGTTACTATCTCCTATGCAACTTACCACAAGCGAAGCAGAGAATGCACTAGTCTGACCATTACATTTCCCAGGTGGGGACCGAGACGCGAATTAATTTGACTATTACATTGCGCAGAGTAGTGGGTCAAACTGTGACAACACTCACCTTACAAGGATTAAATACAAGTTGATTCCTACAAAACAGTATGACCAAAAGACCAGCACAGTTAATATTTTATTTCAAGATATTTTGAAATGATTGATGAGAGAGAGTTGTGCTCAAGCTCTTACCAGCATGAACTGAAGGAAGAGTGCAATAGAAGTGTTTGTAAAAGTTGGCTGGGTCAATATTGATGACTGCTCCTTGACCGGACAGGATGGTAAAAGCCGTCTGCATACAATGTAGCACTTCACGATTTGTAAGTGTCTAGAAAAAAAACCAAAACAAAAACACAAAAATATACTGTACTGTTCAAATTGTTTATGGCAAAGGCACTTGAATTAACAGTGGTGTCAAAGCATACATCATGTGTGGCTTGAATCTGACATGTAAGAGAAGCTTTAAATACGCGAGCCCTCTAGGACAACAAGTTAGAGCTGTAACATATCAAATCACAAAAATGCTGTCTTACCACCTAAAGATGATTAACAGGACGATCCATTCAGAATAGGAAACATTTATATTGGCTCAGTAATAATTTGTTCCAAGGGGAGACTACATCTTATATCATATCATGTCTTTATCATTGTCAGGGTTAATACACATTCTAAAAATTTTTTTTCAAGACTTTTTCAAGACTTTCCAAGACCTAAATTTTAAAATTCAAGACTCTTATCTATGACATACAATATGACCTGAAAAACATTTTCCCATGATGATGACGAAATTCAGAGCTGCCAACCTCCAAAACTGGGTTTTCACATTCCAGGCATCAAAAATTCACATTCTGACCCTGATTTTCATACTCATACCGGTGCAGAAAAATAGTCTCGCGAAATTTAAATGAATGTCTCCTTATTTGGCTGTTTTGTCATACATGTACTTATTAGGCTTGTAGATAGCTCCTGTTTCCTACTGAGGTAATGGGAGTCACTCACTGTGGTAAAATAATATACTTGACTATCAACAGCTCTTTCCAAATCCTTTTCATATTCCTGTAATCTAAGTGCTATTTTGATAAGGTGAATTCTTCCTTTTAACTAAAAAAAAAAATCCCCCTTCCTCCAAAATTAAAAAAAAAAAAAAACAAAAAACTGATAAGATATGTAAGATACTGGCAATAATAACACAAGAAAGCCCTCATTTTGTAAGACAAGTTTATACAAAAGAAACTTGTTCATCACATAATTGCTGCTAAGCTTGAAATTCAAGACCATCAGAGGACAGACTGTAGCACTTTACCATGACCACTAGGAAAATTAAATCATTTATATCCTGCTAAAATTTTGATGTCACCAGAGACCTTGAACTGCATTAATAGCAGTAATTGTACCCAAGTGTAAAATGCTCACATTCATATCTTAAATTGCTCTCAGTCTCAGATTTAAGCATGTCATCTGCTGGTAGTGCAGGAAAGAGAAATCCATCTAGTCTAGAGCTAGCCCTAAACTTTCCAAACTGGGGCTTTGAAAGCCGGCTCTGTCAGTGTCAGGCCCTAGATCTAGTCTAGTAACAGTAAAGGTAATTAACCTTGACCCTGAAGCCAACACTATTATAGTAGTACACTATGCTCATCCCAAATGTAGGTCATCTAATGCCCTAAGGGCCTACAGTATACACTAACAGACCAAATGAAACATAGCCTACACAGGTAATGTGTAGGCACTCTGGGTATGGCACAATGCATTACGCATGACTAACGGGATTCGTCGGGCATCAAAGTAAAACCCTAAACGCCGCAAGGTTGTCGGGAGATGGGTTGAACAATAGCATAAAGCCTCATGTGGCTGGTAACCTTGACTGGTATCTTTGTAAGAGACTTCTAGTTTCAACTAAACTTCTTCTGGATCTAGCAATTTTGGTATGCGGCCGGGAAATAGACCAAGCATACATGCCCAACGGTGTCGGCGAAGGCGAAACTAAGAAACGCGCGCCAGCATCGATACTGCTGTGTACTGCCGCAAAACGGAATGCCAGTATGTATACTGTACTGTACTCTACAATTTTCAATCGTTTGTTGTGAGACTCAAGTAGTCGGGGCATGATTCCGTTTCCGGAAAAATTACTATTGATCCGCCGGTGTAGTCGTTCATACATCGCGCGTGAAATTCAAGACTTTTCAAGACCGAGAGGTCAAAAAGGTGCTATTTTCAAGACTTTTCAAGTCTTGATTTTTAATTTCAATATTCAAGACTTTTCAAGACTGCGTACGGACCCTGCATTGTGGTCCTGTCCTGCTCCTTAAAACAGTGTTAGGAAACTGCTAGTTTTCTGGCAGCATGCAGGTGATATTCATAACACTTTACATGAAAAATCTAATCCATGACAGCACTATTGTATTTATACTTAGAGTTAGAATACACCTCTTTCATTTCCTCAAAAGTCTGTTGAGTTAAATCACACATGACATGATGTCTCATATTTCTTACCTCAGACTCAATCAAGGAGTTGAAAGCAGCAAACAAACTGTCAAAATACTCCACATTAATCAGATGGGCAAATCTGCAATTTAAAGGCAAGGAAACAAAAGTGTACAGGCATGAAAAGAATGAAGCTGACTTCAATCTTTTTTTCATATGCAATCATGAAGGCAACAAATCATGCCCTTTATACCTTGACAGTCTATGCAAACAGAAAAGAACTACTGAAAACATGAAAGATTTACAGTCCATCATCACTTCCTAGGAATCAGCATTTCTGAGAGATTCCTTATTACTGAGGAAAATGCCTAGATCTTATCAGTATCCCTTTGTTAATTTTTAGTACTTTCCTGCTACACTCCTGTAAGTGCATCTATGAGACATGTCTGTAATAAACAGCAGTTGGTATAAACATGATGGTATAATCATAGACTCCACTCTGCGTTAAATATGAGACAAGAAATCCGACTTACTTGGCCAAGCCCTCCAGAACAGCAGGTAAAAGTGCTGAGTCTGATGCCAACTTAATGACACGGATGTAAGTCTCAAAGACTGCTTGAATGATCTCTGTATGCTGCAGGGCAAGGAATGTTCATGTCAATGCAGTCCGGAACAATCACAAACAAAAAAAAAATTGCTGACTCTATATACAAATCATCTTCATATGCATGGCTTAGGGGTAAAGAAACAGCGAGCAGAATCAAACAGATGGGTGCGCCAAGTTCTTCAATGTAGGTTATGAACGTATAATGTTAAACAAATTAAAGATTTTATTAGAGATAAACTGCCAAAACTGTTCCTACATTTAAAAAAAATTTATTCCATAGCCTCCTTCCTTTCTCAGACATAAATATTACTACTAAATGCCCTATTATAGTAATAGGTTGATGACAGCTTCATTTATTTAATACCAAGCTCAGTAAAAATGATTGTTTTTAGGGTAATCATACATTTCATAATTCATATTCTCTCTGAATAACAGTGCTGCTAGAGGACATAAATGTGTGAAAAGAAAATCGATATGCGACATCTTGTGTGTTTTGGGGGCCCATGGCTTAGATGGAACTGCCCAGCATCTTTCACAATAGGAAACAATAATCAATAATGCAAAGTGATAATCTCGAGCCAATATCTCATAACTTCTTAGTCATTATGACTTTTATTAGTCTAGGTTCTCAAGTGAATGCAAAATGTCCTACCAGTTTTAGCTTCTGTTGCTTGGTGGCAGTTGCTTTGGTCTCCAGTAATTCCTTCTCGAGCTGTTCTTTCTGCTTCATGCGCTGGTGGAGCAAGAGATATGGTAAACTCCAAATTAAAGAAGATGCTACCACAATAGCTAAAACACCCAGGAAAACTTGTCAGTAATGTTAAAAATGTAATGATTTCAACTGGCCAAAATTTGCCACTGATTTTCTGAAAAATAAAATATCTTGAAAACTGGCAAGTCTATACTTTAAAATGCAGATCTATACTGATTTTAAAATCTGGGGATAACCTATAACTTAGCTTGTTACATATTTAACAAATCAGATCAGCCTCATGACTATTAATATTGCAAAGTAGGCTGGAAACTGAGGGTAAAGTAGCACTTCACTTCAAACTTGGCAAGATGATGCAGTGTGACAATGATCAGCTTATGATGGTAGTAATGGCAATTGTATAGGAAACTAGTAGTGAGAAAACAAAACACTTATAAACTTAAAGAGGAAAATTTCTACTACATGTACCTTACGTTCCCTTCGGGAGAGTTTCATCATCTTTTCCTTCCTCTTCATCTTCTCAACCTTCACTTCTGTCCCTGAAAAATCCACCTCTTTGATCTTCAAGACCAAGAATGTCTCTACAACCTTCCAAAAGAAAAAAAAAAAGAACAAATAAGAACATAGTAAATTTCCAACAAAAATTTATTTAAAAGTTTTATACCCTGTTCTGTAATCGAATATTCAGAGAAAAAAAAAGAAGGAAAAAACAGATCAGCAATAGGATTAACTGAATTAAATGAATAATGCATTAAATCAATACCATAATTTGGCATTACCTGAGGTCTGACATCAAACTTTCTCTTTTTCACCATTCTCCCAATAGTTCTGACAATCTGAAAAGAAGGTATTGCAAATAGAACAAATCATCAATTTTTCTGTCTTCTCTGGAAATAGTGATTTTCATCATCAACATGAAATACAATTCAGATAAAAAGCTTGCTCAATAACTAGAATAATGGGCACAAACTCTTGTAAAAAAGGCCTTTCTGTAGAAATAAACCTAATCATAACCTTAGGTAGGTCTAAGAAATTTGCAGTCACAGTGCTTTTTACTGGTCAGACAATACAAGGTTACAGACTCTTTAGCAAATGAAGCTTTAATGATAAGATTAAAACATACAGCTGTGTCTTAGCTGACAGTCACCAACTATTAAGGGGATCCGAACAGATGGATACCATATACCACCTGTATGTCTCTAGCACCACTAATCAGAGTTACACTACTCACCTCTAACGTAACCTCTCCTGATCTGTCTTGGATAAATACTCGCTTGACTGCTTCACAAGCAATTTCTGAAAACTGAGAATATTCAAGATTTAATAAAGACATAAAACTGCTACCATGAAACTTACAGTGCTTTTACCTCTATTTAGATCCGTAATGCACAATCTCTTTATCTCTCCCCTTTGACAAAACAATAATTTTTAATTTGACAATTCTTTTATATGTTTTTATCAAACTATGTCTGCATTTCTTTATTGTGTATACTACTTTTAAATCTCATGTGATGAAATTTAATTAGAGAATCCAACTTTCAACAGAAACTCACGATAACAAGCAATACTGAAAAAATTTTTTAATGCAGGCAGGGAAAGTTGACTGCATGCTCAATACATTATAGTAGGTATCCCAAACCACCCAGTACTGTCGGGTGAAAAATTTCCTGACAGTGACTACTTTGGTCACTTTGATATCAAAATTTTACTGTCATCCTGTTATTTTATCTGCATAAAACTTATACCACAATAATTATTGACTTTTTCTTTTTCATATGATGTTTTCTGTTTGTGGCTAATAACACTACAGTATTTGCAACAATTGTTTGAAAAAGACCACGAATCGGCGAAAGAAGCGCTTGTTTTCTATCCCGGTTTTACCATGTGTTACACAAATCGCACGCCACTCGCGGCACTTCAACGTACACCCATGAAACGCATATCAAAATAACGGGAATTAAATGACCTTTCTGATGGTGTGCAAAACATAGGGGTCAGTGTGAATGAAAATGACGAAATACCCGGTTCAAAAATGGTCTGTTTCTTTCATCAAATAAATTCCTCTTCACTACGGATAATCGTTCCAACATGGTACCAGTGAAAAGCTCATTCAAAGTAGGCTATAATATGTAAATTTTGACCTGATTGGTCAACGCGCCGTGATTGGCTTAGCATTTTCACTGTATTACCCCTTCTGGCAATACTATCTCTATACACAAAATTTAAGTGTAGAGGCAAAATGTTAGCTTTACTAGAATCAGCATGAAGGATTCTATAAGTGTACCAAATTTCATGTACATATCTTTGAAAATAAAGATTTTATGGACTTTCAAATTTTACCTGTTTTGGGGGTATTTTCTTCCCATGTGCAAAATTTGACGAATGACCGATATTGAAGACCAATAACTCTAAGATTGATTATGCCACATGGCTAAAAAAAAATAAGTATTATCTGTACATACAGCTTAAAGAAGGCAATAAGTTTTGATCCTCTATCTCTACAACTTTTCAAGTTTCAGGATCTCAAAAATGGCAGTTTCAACATCAAAGTACCAAATATTTATGTAATGCTAATGTATTAGGTCATTTTCATAGTCCTGTAGTTTTTGGAATATATACTCTGTAAGCTTATTTATGTTATGCATAGACAGGGTGTTATATTACAATAAAAATGTATTACATAGGGTATGAATTGCTATTTATAGAAATTGCATGCATGCAAATGTTGCAATACGCGCCCTGGCACGCAAGTCCCTTTTTTTTTTTAAGTCCAGCAAAATTTTAAAACTTCATATTTCGTTTAGTTTTTGACCAAATGAGAAGATCTTGGTATCATTTTTTTTGTCTCATCAAGCTCTGTATGAATATACAAACTAATTTTACTGTAACATTTGTGATGCTTGTTGTTTGTTTAGGCTATCTATTATACGGCCCTGGACCGCACGCGGCGCCGGTCCTTCATGATTCGAGAACGTTTGCAGTTACGAGTTAGTAGCGGCCGACCTTGTTGTGATCAGTTGTTTTTTTTCCTCTCTTTTAATTACGGCGGCAGTACCGCTAGTGAGACTGTCTAGTGTCAAGGTCAGGTCGACCGTATGGTACGTTAAGTAAACACAGTATTAGCCGTCCCGAAGGTTCGGGTAGGATGCTTCGAGTGAACGCAGTATTAGCCTTCTCGAGGGTTCGAGTGGGGCCGCGATCGGAATGTTTTGATTCTAATTAGTCTAGAAGTTGCTGCTCGTACGCTCTAGACTGGCATATTTGTTTGGGCGCATCATATGATGATGACGTCGATTTATTCTAGAATTTCTACTGAAATTATTATAAAAGGCACGAGAGTGAGAGAGTTGAGAGAGTTGGCTGTTATGGTCTGTGCATTGTAAATTATTTGAGAGTTGGCTGGTATGGTCTGTGCTTTGTGAATTATTTGCTGGTTACACATTGTTACCAATAAAGAAGTATTCTGTTTCCTGCACAGCGGACTTGGTTTGTGATTTAAAGTAGCAACGTCAGTGGCGTTTCTAAGGAGAAGCTATCATATTCAGTGCCTCTTCACTATACGCCAATACTGATTGACACTTGCTCGCTACATTTACATTGGATCAATTTTCAAAATTGGTTTGGGATACCTAATTATAGGGAAAAAAAAGCTAAAATATAATTCTTGTTAAGGGAATATTTACCTCAGAGTTCTTGTGGTTCATGAAAGGCACAATTAAGGCAATGATGTTGTTGCGGTAGTTGAAGTGAGGTTGATTCACAAGCATCTCACACAAGCACCTAAGTGCCAGCTTCCCAAATTCCTGAGCACAAGCACAAATAAATCTAAAATTATACATGTAAGTTTTCCATGTGCCACGTTACCCACAAGAAAGCAAACTGCAAAGACACGCTTAGTCTTTTAATGAGCTTGGGAGTGCTCTTACCAATAGGCCAAAAATACCTTGATACTGAATCTAAACCTATGAACACTTTGAAATAAAAAAAGAACTGAAACACACACCCTCTTACTGAAGCAAGAGACAAACAAGTTATAACTTTGTATTAAGGTAAACACTACAAAATGAGGTCTCCCTGTCACATTCCCTTTTTTCCTAACCATCCTCTGTAATCTGATTTAAATGTTATGTATAACATCACTTTACCATCCTGCTTGGTCTAGGAAGGCTCAGATCTGAGATTCCATGCTTGGTGAGAAAGCTTTTGTCTGGAATGGGTTTCCCTAAATGAGACACAAAGAGCACAGACAATCAGTATTAAGCCATGGATACAACTGGAGTACGTCTCTGTCAACAAGACACATTTTTTAGTCCCTATATAGAGACACCATGGCTGGACATTTTTTTGTTTTTTGGTCTCAAGAGTACTGCTTTAATTGACTATTTACTGAAGTGCAGAATTCTATGATGTAGGACAAAACAAAATATGGAGCACTTTAAGGGAAGCTTTAGTGAATATGCTAGCTTATTTTCACTTGGCTGAGATCGTACATACATGAGGTACTCATGCTGTAAGACTCAAGATCCTGGAGCACAATGTCTTAGTACCTTACTGTGGCATGTATGATCCTAAGAGGCAGTGGCCATTAAATTTCTTACTGTGCAATGAATGACCCTGATGCACCATGCCTCTTAATACACTAGAAGTCATTATGTTTTTATCATGTGCAAAACAAGTAAACAAAGATAGCATATCTGGTAGAATGACTGACAGATGGATGCTCACCTCTTGCCATTGTTTCTAAAAATTCTAAGTAGACCTTATAGCTCAACAAGAATGAGGCTTCATAGTCCCACAGGCTCTTCGTCTCCTTCTTCACCTGAAAGATGGGGTTTCACATGAACAGTATATTTCTATACAATCTATTCTTCACATATGTGTGTTTATATTCACAGATAAAGCACTATATAAACCCATGAATTCTATTTGATACATTTTTTTTAAAAAATAGCCTTCGTGTGAAAAAGAAATTTTTACATCATCAATACATAAATTCATTCTTAATTTTAATTCTTATGCTGAGTTTAAGTACTATGTATGATCTGATTAAATGAAAATATATGAACACAAAAAGCCTTGCTGTTCCTTGTTTCTGAACAAAGAAAAAGTGAGACTTAGTGAAGGATACCACTGGCAATATAATAATATTGACATTTGTGAAGTTCATACCCTTTGAGCCCTCTCCTTCTCTGTTGGTATCCTCAAACGATAGCCAGGGACAATATCTTTGAACACTTCCATCAATGACACCATGGCATACTTTCGTACTGTCAATGAAACACCAGGGTCAGCCTGTCCCAACAAAAGCCGAAGTTCCTTCAGCTTTTTCATCTGGAAATAGGAAAAGAATGTGAATTTCAACATACCAAGTTTATATATTACAAACATATGTTACATGAAAATTTCAGAGGTGTAGATAAAAAATCCTGAATTATAATGACTGACTACTTATGGTCACTTCTTCATCACTAAAATTTATGTACTGCACATTTACTATCCCTACTTCAAGTAACTAAAAGTCAAGATGGATGACATAAGCATCTGAAATCAAGCACAATCGCTACGATTACCTTTATTATCTCTTCCCTTATCTTTCCTTCAAATGTCTTCATGCATCTCCAACTATCACTATAAAAAAAAATCAAGAACTTTAAACTCTGATGCTACAACAAACTGAATGGGTATGGTAGTGAACTAACCTGCCCTCAATATAACCAGAAGAAACAACAGGACACTCATAGTCATAGCCAATGGCTTATTCTAAATACAATGTAATCTCTGTATAAATATTTGCATGTGTCTGGATATTTGACGTTTCATCTTCTGAGAGAAGAGTTTTATAATGGTGTTACATTCCCCAACTGTACTCTGAAAGTATTCTTAACCAAAGTTACATTGTTCTGTGGATCCTCCAACACAGAGTGAGACAATGATGCAATCTGCTGTTTCTTTTCAATCAGTTTCTTCCTGCGATAGGCAAATAGTTCTGCGGCGCTCAGGGAAGCCATATATTCCTTCTCCTTCTCTCTCTCTTCCTTCACACTAAGAGGTTTCTGCTCATTCTCTTCCACGGTCTCCAGTGTTTTCTCATCAGGTGATTTCTGTTGCTCCATACCTGATTTGAAGATATTCTAAGAATCACAGCTATGTATCACATCTTGAAAGAGCAGCATTAAGGTTATATGCAATTTTTTACTTGACCCACATCTTTTATGGCAATACTTGAGGAATTATTCCCCCACTAATCAACCTACGCTATTTCATGTGCACCAAGATTGCAGTGTCACTTGTCTAGACATTGTACACTTATTTGTATGATCAATGGAACAATAAGACAAATCCTAGAGTCTTTACTAATCAGATGAACATTAATGTTCTACAGTTCAATGGATAATTACAGTGAATGCTGAAACTTTTTTATGACTCTTTGTGATCTCAGACAAAATTTCAACTCTTGTTCTGTACCATGACATGGCTTGGATCATTAAAATTTAGAAGATGAAGCCAGTTATACTAAAAGAAAAAAAGGTAACTTTTATTATTCTTCATAGGAAATTTGTATGAATGAGTGTGATACACAAAAATAATAATCACAAAATATAAAAGCATGACTCGAGCATTTTGTTTTGTCAGAGGTTTCTAAGCTTACATACCTCCATTGCTTTCTTCCGTTTCTTTTGTGACCATACGCTTGATAACTTTGCCTTTTGCAATAATTGGAAGCACAGCCTTCATGTTCTGCGAGTCTTTGTCCTCTGCAAAAGCTCTTGGTTTCTGTTCATATTCTTCTTCTTCTTCATCTTCTGTTCTCTTTCTTTTCTTGCTGGGTGGTTTTATCGTGAAAATTTAAGCACAATTTTCACATAATTTATGCTGTACTGGCATTGTCATCTGTATATGTTTTGTACAAATAAAAGACAGCCAAAACCAAAGACCCTTTTTCCCTATTATGAATTTCAGAATAAATAACTTTGCCATGAAACAAATATGACAGTGTATAGACTTTCTCTCAGAAGCTGCATTTTCCCACCTGGATTCTCCGAAGTCCTTTATTAGATCTCTATGTAAAGCAATCTCCAGAAAGAGAAGGTAGCCTTACCATTTCCTAAAAATATCATTTTGCTTAAGCGTTACCACTTGATCTATTTTTGCTTATTTGGAGGGAAAAAAAATTACTGATTTCAAATCAATTCTCACAAAAGAAACATCCTTGCCTGTCATTTCTAAACTTACTCAGTATTTAAATCTGCCCCCGCAAAAGCTTGAGCATGCTTGAGATGTCTGAAGCACTCAATGTCTTCATCACTGAGGTTGTCTTCTCCATCCTCCTCATCATCATTGCCATTGCTGTTGTACGAGGCTTTCTGCTGCTCCTGTAGTCTTTGATGCTGCTGCTCTTTATCTACCTTTGCTTGCAAAGCTTTCCTCTTCTTCTTTTTCTTATCCACCTTGTGAAGCTTGCCTTGCTTGGCTAACTTGCTTGTTCTCTTGTTGGCTAGTTTTGCCAAACTAGCTTTATGAGAACTAGCTTTAGTTTTTCCTTTCTTCTTCTGAAAAAATGTGAGGGGAAAAAAAGAAGTATAATAGTGATAGTATAACAAGTATTAAAGGCGGTCAGCTGCAAGAAATTACGTTAACATGCATGGACAAGCATATGTACAAAACCACTAAAACTACATTTTATGCTGGACCTATCATTCAGTGACTCACAGCCTATACCATCACAATTAAATTCCCAAAAATTTCTCAAGATGAGCGTATCGGCCTAGTGGCTGGAATAGTCTAGTATAAAATTTACAAACTGATGCTATCATGAAAGACTGCCAAGAAAAAGACTTTTAATATTGTTTTTAACCAATCACCAGATCAGTGCTATCCTGAGAGACTGTCAGAAGAAAAAAAGTGTAGCAAAACAGGCTTTCCTCTTAATTTATATCACACCACCCCTAGTTTTCGCCAGTCTCAAGTGGGATCCCACAAATTATGGCCAGTGTTTGATGTGTGGTTTATCTGAAGTTTTGTGGAAGACAAGGTAAGAAAGCTCCTTTTCTTCCTCCTTTTCTTCCACTCCAGTCATATGTTGTTAATACGCATTTTCAATGCAACTACCTTTTCATATTTTTTCCCATTTTTTATAAGGAAAATTTATCTTTAAATCCAAAGCCCCTGCACATGTGTGTGTGTGGCCTTGTAGGCTACAAGTGTGAAAAAAAAAATCATTCAATAAAAAATCAAAATATTTAAAGTTATATATAGTGGAATAAGATCAAATTCATCTCAAACTCCCAAGCCTTTTTTGACATTGTTAGCATCCAGTGACAGACCTACTACAGTGTTTGTCATCTGCTAACTCAAGAGGCAGGGTAATGGAGATCAGGTCAGTGTAATGAATAGACAATGGACAGCAAATAGAAGGCCACTTTCTTTGCTTTTTGCTTTCCAACACATAGTAATACATAGTTAGCTTAGATCGGTCTTAACTCAGCCCAAGGGTGTGTTCTCCTCTCTACCCTCCGGAAATTTTCATAAATGAAATTTCGGCTATCTCGAAGGACAGCACCGCAATGATAATGATACGGTTCATAATTTAGTCAAAGACAAATCATGGACTATATCAATATTTCGACTATTAGAGAACGCCGAAATTTCAGTCAAAATATTTTACATCTCAATCTGTATCAAAAATTGGATGTTTTTTTTTAAAGTTAGAAGAAGCTCAACACTGAATTTCTTCAACTGATTTTATGAATTCTCATACATGGGATCAGTGACCTGTGAACAACAGGGACAAGTTTGGACAGAGTAAGGGCTGCGACCTTACCTTGTACTTAGTGAAATCCTTTAAATTTCGAAAGGATAGCAATGAATGATGCCATAAAATATCAACTGGGGAGGAATTCCATATGTGTGCCAGAAAGATTTCCGCATGGAACACATCGAACCAACAACATACCCTAAGCCTAATCCTAACCCTACTCTAACCCTAACCCTAACCCTGACACTGGGTTAGGGTTATGGATAGGGTTAGGATATGTTGACTTCTTGTTGGTTCCGTGTGTTGCTTGAGAAAATCTTTCTGGCACACATATGGAATTCCTCCCGTCTAGATTGCTAGAACTAGACCTACTACCTAGGTCTAAACTAATTCAAAAGAGTCAGCACGTTCAGTCAGTGAGTAGAGTGAGAGTAGATAACTCACACATCAACTGAAGATCTTGTCCTTGATCTAGACTAGACTAGAGTCTGGTCAGTCTAGATAGACCTAGACTTAGACTATTCTCTTTCTGCATACTTTAAACATGAACGTATATAAAATGCGCCTTTTCAAATAAATATATTGGTAATTACCATTGTAGCAACGTTTTAAATAATGTAACAACTTGTCCACATGAAATATCAGGGGGTCGCCATCTTTGCAAGGGCCACTACTCTCAGTGTTGAAAGTGAACGTCCGGTGCATTATTGTTTTCGACCCCCTGCTTTTTAAACTTCTCAAACCTAAGCGGACAATTGAGTTCATAACCTCTAGTGAAGTCTTTGCTCATAAACTGTCCTCCATGAAGTTCTTGATCTAAATGATTATTCTATCGCTCCTCTAAAGGGCCCAGACTGCGTATGCATTGCAAACAAAATATGATGTTTAAAACAGTCCCTTTGTTTGGGACTGGGTTTCTTTGAACAGACAACAGAAATGCCATTCCCCGAAACACACTTGAACAACTCACTGTTATTAATTCTTATAATTTATATTCAGGTGACTCTCCTGATAATGAAAATAATAATAATGAATATTTCTCTTTTTTTTTAAAAAAAAAGGACAATAAGTGGCATGGGTTTGAAAGTTTGAAAATTTCTTCCATTCAGTACCGGTAAGCTTTCAAAGAAGCCCCAGTTCACGATAACAAAGACCACTAATGTTACAGATTTATGCTAATCGTAACAGTTCTCTATGTAAGACGGATTTTAAACATTACTAGCTGTCCAGTGGAAAAAAAACATAAGAAAAGTAGGCAGTTCTCGATCAAAATACTCTTCGGGAGGTGGTAAAATATTTGATTATGCTGGGGAAAAATCTATCAGCTACAATTATCATCATTTGTATTAGGCCAAAGACAGCACATACTCTAAGAACCTATTTCACTTTATGCTGCAGACATATTGCAATTGATTGTCATGACGTAGCAACCATCGGTTGCCATTAAAAGCCAACATTCCAAATTATGTTAAAGAGGCAGCTGAAGGGGCACTGAAAACTATAATCTGTAACATGAATGATGTCGCCCAAGGCGAGAAATGGACTCATGTTATTATCAATCACAAACATTACAGAAACTTGCTAAAGTGGGCATCTTGCTCAGTAGAGAATGCTGTGACTGGGCAGCTGGAGCAACTGCATGACTGTGAAAAATGAGTGCTGGTAGTATCCATATTTAGGCCTGATGATGTGACTCGAATAAGTGCCTGGCAAGAGGCAAGAGAGTGGGTAGGATTTTGCTGCATACTGAAGTGGCAGCGTTTACCACATCTGACATGCGAATGGACATATAGATCATCCAGGGCCATCAAAGCAATCACATGGGTGCACTGCCCCAACCCTACTGCCGTATGTGGGAATAAAGGGAGAAGATAGAAAAGTGAGTCACATGGAGGAAATGGGTGCGGTGAACGGAAATGGTAGAAGCTGCAGATTGGTTGGAAAGAAAAGATGGCAGAGTTTGCTTGTTTTCTTTCAAGTGGCTGTTGGCGTGGGGGTTGAAGCACCTATAAACATGACTGTGGTGCAGATAAAAAATCCACCCTACTGGCCTTCTATACTTCTATGGTGTAGTGAGAAAACAACTGTTTTCTTAAATTTTCAGATGTTGTGTTTTCCATGGACTTTACAAGATGCAAGAATGATTTCCAGGTCATACATCCCTCACCCTCAAATATAGTCTTTATTACCCCTACCTCTTCCCCCCGCCCCCTAACCTCTCCTGCACAGTTTCATATTATCTGTTGACTTGATTCTGGTTGGTCTAGCAAGCCTAATTTATTCTGCAAAAGAGTGAGGAGCCTTTTGAATCTCTTGATTCTCTTCTTTCTAGATCCAGTTTTCTTATGCAAGGATATTCCCACATCAAAATATACACGTACTAGCAATTCTCAGTTATGGTTAAACCAAACAAAAGATCATATCATTGATATGAATGACCTAAAGCACACCCATTTCGCACACGCACAAAAAAAAAAAAATCATAATGTATCAAAACTATAGAGAGAGGACAGGGAGAGAGAGAGGGGAAAAAAAAAAAGAGAGAGAGACAGGCTAAAGCATACCAAATCAAACATCAACATTTAAATGAATAAATAATATTACATCTGCATGGCTTTAAACTACCTGGGATCAAAGCAACATCAAAATTGTTGAAGGACTTTTTTCCCATGACCTTTCAGTCTGCTGTTCTTTCGCCTTGGCCAACATTCACACAACAGGAAATTAATATGACTAGAACATGAAATAACAAAATATCCGAAACAACACACCCTGATAAAATGCAGAAGTTGTTTATTTCTCTTTCAATACAAAACTGATCAATGCAAACTCATAAACACACACTGGAAAAGATTCTAATCAGTATCTTAGTAGACACAAACACACCAGTATACATGTACTAATATCAATGGTCTTCATAATGTCCAGTACGGTTGTATAGTCCATGTACATGGATTTGTGCATCAAACTTGACTAGTCAGACATTGCCTACATGTTATGCAATAACTCTTGAGTTCTTGGCCTACCGTTATCTGCAAAATGTTGTCGTTGTTCTAAGTATGTATATTTCATCATGGTTGTGCAACTGTCCCATAATATTTGAATAAGATGTCACTTACAGGACTGTAGCATTACATGGACAAACTGATTTCAAATATTTTTGGGGGCTAAGATTATAGAAATCCATTTTGTTCCCATGATTCAAAGATTTCCCTGTCAAGCTATGACAGTTTCAAGGGTGTGAACACCACTTTTGCAGAAACTACATGTATTTTGTCTGTATTTCAGTCTATTCCAAGCAGACTTGCTGGGATATGGAAAAACTGCTTGTATCACCTGGCAATGACGAGACATTATACATTTTCTCACAGCCTAGCAACATTTCTTTTAGTATCAAAACACAACAGAATCATAAAAGACATGAGTCCCTAAAAATAGCTGTGCTGGACCTGTTGTGATCTAGTCTGGAAGTTCTAGTAACCATTACAAGGCAGTCGCAACACTATTTAATAGTCTGTCATATGAGTGGAGAAACACAGCTATTAGCCGGTGAGGGGCCTGGAATTATGACTAAATGGTTTTGGATCTGATTTCATTCAAATTTTTATTTCCTCACCTTTTCTGTATCAATCACAGGCAGTGTTAACTGTTGAAGGAACTGTTATGAGGGCAAATAAGAAAGTTCCTGAATGATCTGATCTTCTACTTATTATTAACAACATTTGCTGCACACTCTGGCCTCCCATTTATCATTAACAGCATTTGTTTCACAAGTTCAAAATCAAATTTTCCTTCCCATTGCAGAAAGGGCTCTGTTCTGCTCTATAGAACATCAATGATTTGTCAGTGAAATGTGCAGCTCAGCTGCTGTAGGAGAGAACTAAGTTTGACCAATGAATACAATACATGTACCCCTTTAAGTGCATTAGAGTGATTTCAAGTTGCTTTGATAAAACAGTTGCAGGCAGAACTGGTCTATACAAAATGGGCTGATAACATACTCAGTGACAGGCATCAAAGACTGCCATGATCGGGCAGACAAGGCCAGATGTAGGTGTAAGACAATTTGTATAAACTGCAATGGTGTATGCTGCAATAAATGCTTCATTAGTTTTCAAAACATTTCAAAGCTGACAGGCACATTTCTGCAAACAAAAACGTAAGATTTATTCAGTAATTTCTCCTTTACATTTAATTTGCATATGCTAGATCAAGGACATGTAATAACATAACTGAACTTTAAAACTCAATCTCTGCCTTAGAGAAAAGAAGGCTAAAATACATGAGGGGTGCCTGTGCAACGACCGTATCATTATATGAAATATGTAAGGGAGATAAGTCCCTTGCACAGGCATCCCTCGAATTATTTTATATGGTACCACTAATCAATGTACCCTGCCCAATGTTCGATACAGACACAGGCTTCGGTATTTTTATAAAATGTCTATCTGCTAAAGAAAAACCCATTTCTTTCTGTGCCTGTGGAAGCAATGACATTTATTTACTACAGATTGTAACACTATATTCAAGCAAAACTTAATGAATGGCAATAATCATACTGACCCAGTAGATAAATTGCAGTAGGATAAGAAATTGTATATACAGTAATAATAATGGTAGCAAACATGAGCACTGTAAATATTATGGTCATGATTTAAAACTCAGCAACTCATTTACTATAAATCTTAAAATTGAAAAAATACTGAAATTTGTTTATGTCTGGTCCATATCTAAAGTCTTATACAGATCCATTTGTTTTTGTAACCTGAAAAGCAATGCATAATCAAATTCATTCTACACTCAAGGGTGATAGTTGCATCACTGTACCATACACATATATCAAAACTGCATGCGACAATCTTACTAGCCTATCAATCTTTAACTGGTACAACTGACTGCAGAAAAGTATCTTTCATTAAAGTATCTGTTTTTTAACTACACTTAACTATAGGATGTTGCCTAAACAAACTTCACAGTGTTCATTTATATTTACTAAAAGCCTACCAGTCAAAGTTTTCACAACCATCACTCTCATAATAAACACAGAGCACCAATATTTCATATTCACACATAAGATTGGCCTGTCTTGGATACAGGCTTAAATCTCAAAACAATAGAAATTCTTTCACTGGTTAGTTCCTCTTCCTATTTCACTATACATGCAACTAGCTGCTGGAAGAGACAACTGTGCCATCAATGTTATTACATGTTTTATGTAAGAAAACTTGGCTGTCGCCACTAAAACCGAAACTTATATGACATGAGTTGTTCATATGACATTGATCCCTCCAACTGTTGTCATTATGAATTCAGATCATAATGCAAGTATTGGCATTCATGATATTTTCCATGTACAGAATATGAAAGTTTTCATGACAAATGCATACTGACCAGCCTTTTCTTCTGACCAATCCAAGTGGCTGGCCCCTCCACTCTCATCTGCCTGATGAAATGTGTTTGCCACATAAACACAGCATGCTTGTCATAATTTACACAGGTAATTCAGACAAAGGTTTCTATATAACATAGCTATTTGGTTAATGCATGACTTTAAAGACCTTGCCTGTGAACATGCACAAATGGCAGCTGACAAGTTGGCTATTTGGACCCAAAGGACAGATGATACAGAATAGGCTGAGTATGGGCTATAGTACAATATACAGTTATACATGGAAAACATCTTTATTTATTCATAATCTGTAAGAAAGAAACTATCACTAAAATCAACTTTGGCATTTGTGTTGAAAAATTGCATTTTCAGTTCCTCATAGAATTAGTCACTGACTGCACTGGTAATTTCACTGTAATTTCCACCACTATAGAAATCCCTTGACACCACTTTCCCTCCATTAGAATGCACAGCCTTTTACCCTGAACCTCTAAAGCTCTTATGATCAAAGTCTGCTGAAAATACTTATGCTTGGGGTGTGTTTGACTCTGGAAGACAGAATCATTTCTCAGGATTTTCCAGCAATATCCTGCAAAAGAAAATAATTCATTTGGTAGTAAAGAAATTAAGACAAGCTTATGGATTTATGCAGGATTAGTCAGGAGCTGAATGCAGGCAATTTTTTATAAATCTCCTAAGGATAGTAGACATTCACAATCCATCCAAACATAACTGGTGGTTCTGCACAGCTAGTTATCAACAAACAGAGGTATTGTTTTCATGAAAGGGGAGAAGTAAAACATTTAATATTCAAACATTTCATTACTGATTAAAAAGAACATGTGAATATAGGTGTAGTACAAGGTGGAAACGGAGCACTTACTGACTCACTTAGTAACAGAAGTAAGGAGTGAGCAGAAGCAAACAGATGCTCACACAAGGTAGGATAAAGGGGGAAGTGCTCAAGAAGACAAATACAGAGAGAAAATGGATGAAGGAAAGAAAGTGATGCGGTGAGAATCAAACCCGCGACCTCTATAGTCACACGCTGTTGGCTTGATAAACACATCAGACTATGTCATTCTCATACTTGTCTAAGGATTCCGGCCTGAAGTTTTGGTCTCTACACTTACAAGACGCCTGATTTAAAGTATCACTGTGAGCAAGCAAGGATAACAGCAGTCTCTACTATATTGGTGAATGTGCAAGCCAAGTCTCTTGACTATGAGGGTAAAACGATGTCATCTATATGTATGTTATCAAAACTGATACTAGTGATACTGGGCACTGACCTTTCTCTATGGTGCTGTTTGATAATATCTACGCATCCTTTACCTAAACCTCCAAAAGGATATTTGTCAATGTCATAATGGAGAGCTGACACATGACTTTAATAAGCTGCAAACACTGACCAAGGAAAAGGTGACAACATCATTTGGGCAACCTTGCATTAGGCATCCTGGTGAATTACCCAAACACTTATGCTCACCATGCAGACCGTGCTTCCACTGCTTGCTTCCTCACTAGTCTCTTCTTATCATCTAAGGTGTTTGCAAGTTTTCGCACCACTTGTGCTTGGAGAGGGGCAATTGCATGGCTGGGTAAGGCAGTCAAACTCTCCAGGCATTTCAGGGCGGATATGCGCACTTTCTGCAAATGTATCAGATATTTAAGTCAGCTTTACTAATGATCACAATGTTTCATTTTCATAAAAATAATTTTGACAGGGTTCAAGAAAAAATTATTTTTGACTGAGTTCAAGAGAACCATGGCAGCGAATCTAGAACAACAAAGCTCCATTATTATTTGCTCACCTCATTATAAAGTAAACTGGCAATTTTTTTTCCAGTGAATCTTTATTCTCATTCATTTCTTTGTTAAAATCATGACAATAAGCCCACATCTTTCATTATATTACCTCCTAATTTAACAGAAAATAAGATCTTTTCCTCTAAACAAGTGCACCAATGTAAAATATGGAGCTTGATTCACACTGTTTTGGGCTCTGTCTATGTAATCATTTCAGCTTTACCCATGCCAGAATTCATGATCCCAAGACTTTGTTGAACAGCCTGTTAACAGTATCCTCACCATTGCTGGATCAGCAGTTGCCAGATCAAGGAGGCAAGAAACAAGTGAATCGACATTTGGCACAATCACATCAGGAGCATGCTCTACAGCACTGCATAGTGTGTTTAGGGTGTGACTGTGGCTAGCGCTGGAGGGCTGATCCAAGGACAGCAGGAGGAGGGGAACTAGCTGATGAAATAAAAAGAAGCATAATTATGTGTATTTAAAAATCAGATTGTAATCCTATTTCTTTGTAGTATAATCTTGCCACTGTGCTACCAGTCATCAGCAAAACATACTGTCAAATGAACCACTCACACAAAGTGTGTTTTCCTTTCCACACAACAACTTTTAGCACAGAATTAGGTGTTTCCAAGTTTGGGACCATCTGATTTTATTGTAATTTGTTTTCTCTTCATACTTTAAATACCAGACCTTTAGTGATTCAGTTATATTATACATATTAAATCATGGGAATTTTGATAGTTTAGTGACATTTGTAGAAGTTACAGGTAAAATGGAGGGCCCCATTTTTTTGTGGCATCCTATACTGTAAAACCACTCTTGAATGAAATGATGCATGTAACTTGCTATAATTTGCTAGAAGTTTCAAGTTGTAGACTGAAAAAAATTCAGCTTATATCACGTTCAGCATGTAACCTTGAAGAAACAAAACAAATCTGATATTATCATATTATAATGAAATAAGTATGTGAGCATAGTGTTCTTAATATCCTCAGCATTCAGTCTGACCAAATATGATGTAGCCAGTTAAAATGAGGCTTAAGCATAATATATCTGTCAATCAGAGAACAGTCAAAGTGATGAATCAGTGAGGTCTTATAAAGTACAGTAGAGCACTTATGCAGTGGGAACACAAAAATATTTGTACCTTCTTTACTCACCAAATCATTTTTATGCCACAGGTCAGATAGGCTTGTATTGTTATACAGAATCCTTTTGCCCCATTGCTACAGTATGTGCTTTACTTACCTTGGCAAAGTGTGGTTTCATTACTTGAAGAGGGAGATTAGCCATTATATGTGAGATTGCCACAAGATGATTTTGTTTTATATCTGTGAAGTATATTGAACAGTTGCACTCATTAGTGTTCGTAAAAAAGGTTGATGAAAGCTTTTCTTGAAGTTATATCAACACACAGATGAACAACAATGTTGAAGACTCCACAACAAGAAACTGGGCAAAAGGCAAGATGAATTCTGTAAAAATCTAGAAAGTTAAAATGACTAGTTAAGATCAAAGCAGCTACCAATAAATTGTGCTTTAGACACTCTCTCAATTATGTCTCAATCAAAGTGTTTCTTATCAGGCCAACTACTCTGAGCTATTTAATATAACACCAAGAAGACACAAAGAAGAAGAATCAGTCAAAGACTTTTTGCTTAATAAAAGCCACTCATTTCTTCTCCTTGGAACTTGGAGCAGGCAATTCACGATGGAAGTGTAAGGTCTGAACCTGCAGATATTTCTGTTCTGCTGTACAGCTCTACCATCTTTCAGCCACAGAGGTGCTGCACATGCTTCAAAATTGCATGTTTTCTCTATATAAATCCATTGCTGCTCATACTTGTTAGCCCCCAGCCCTGCCTGCTTCAGCAGGTTATAATAGTACTTTGTAGCTGGATGAAGTCTATCCAGCTAGCTATACTGTAAGTTTGACAATTTACCCTGGGCAGAAGCTTTCTTGTATCCATCTAACAAAGCATTCAGGTTGATTGTGAAGAACCTCTGCTTGTAGAGAGGTGTGATGTTGCCCTTCAACTTGGCAGTAAAGATGTCATCCATATCTTCAACAATCAGACCGATTCTCTCCGCTACCATAGCACCAACATCTGGGTCACTTAGCAAGGAAACAAGCTGGAGACAGTAATGAATAAAGATTCCAGCATGTGCGATGGATGTCGAATATGAAACACTCTTTACAGACAAAAAACAGGGAAAACATCATGAATGTAAGGATAAGGAGGTGAAAAAAAAGAGGAAGGTAACATGCCCTTGCAAGAAAAATGAGAAGAACATACAATGAATGTGTCCCACTGTCCCATTCAGATCTTTAATTTGCTTTCTAACAATCATTACAAAGTATGGATAAATAGCTACCACCGGACACATGAGCAGACAAATGGACAATCGGACAAATGGACAGATAATATTTCAATAGCACTGAGAGCAGAGTACTCTTCACAGGCTTCTGGAGAAGAAATCAGAACAGAAAAATGAATGTGCTGAATAACTTAAAGCTGGCTCTGGAAATAGAAATTATGAACACGATCACCTAAGCAATGTTGCAATACCTGGCTTGATAAGATGGCTGTGGCTGAGTGAGCCCGGCATTCCATGGCCTTCGTCATCCACACTAACTGAGTTAAAGCTCGGAGTTTATGTGCCAGAGGCCCCTCAGTATACAAGACCGTTTTGAGCCTTTCCACCAGTGGCTCAAGTAACCACTGAATTTGGGAACCTGTCAAAAAGAAAAAAAAAGTGCAGAAAAGTTGTGTCACTGATGACTTAAATCATTCTTGTATTGTTCCTATGGAATTACACTTTACAGTGCTTCATGTGTGACATGAAAAAGTGATATATTGTACAATATTATGAATCAGTGAATAATGCTATCATACTGCATCACTTTCTTCATACAGCGCCTTTGTACTAACCTAATGATGTACAAACAATCTCATTAACAGTAATGCTATTCATATTAACCCTTACCTATAGGAGCCTTATTAAAGATGGCTGCCACACATCTGCATGCACTGATGTGAGTGTATTCATCATCAGATTCCAGTGCCAATCTGAAGGCAGCTTCAAATACAGCCTCACGATTTTCAATCATGGCCTGTAAAGAAATAATCATAAATTAATCTCTTGAACTGCATAAGCCTGATATGATAGGATACCTTCAATTGTTGAAACCATAAGCTGAAAATACTACTGCAGCACAGTGCCCCATATAATGCCTTTATCCAGCGACCTGCAATATCGCTCCAAAGCTGAACTGACAGATTGGTACTGACAAATGGTCAGGAGACTTTCCATCCTGACAATGATGGGAATAAGATACATGCTTCTCCAAGGAGCTGGGTTCTAGAGACTGTGGCACAACAGAGAAATTGTTTAACTTTATTTCAAAACACAGTCAGCCATGATCTGCACCACAGCCACCCTGGAAACCTTATTACTAACACCAGCATCATTGCATACCTGAATATCACCTGCTGTTACAAAACCTTCCAGTAAAGCAACCAGTCGAGTCTGCTGCCAAGGTGATTCAGCCTTTAAGAGAAGCATAAACCAGTTTGTTACTCTTTTTCAAGTTTGTGCAGATAAAAAGACCCAATTTCATATATAGTCAGGATATCTCAAAGTGTAGATACTCTAACTTATCTTTCATGAGTTTATTGAAAAGTATTATGACTCATACTAATCTTGCTAGGATGCTTAAAAAAAGAAAAAAAAAAAGAAAAAGATCACTATATATTCCATATCTGTGAAAGAAGGAAAGTATTTCAGGGAAATTTCAGTTCAATAATTAGCTGACTTGTCATATAAATGTCATGTAAATGAACTGCATAATTGACAGTGTGCCTAGGGAGGCTGCAGAGTAATTTCAGCTAGCTGATCATATTACAATTCCATCCTTTAAATACTGTGTACCAGATGGTTATGGAGGAAAAAAAAACAACAGATAGTCAACTTCTGTTCATGTATACATTTCACTGCCTGAACTTTCTACTCCTGTCAGCCTCATAATAATGATTCTGATAAGGTAAACTTGTGCCACTTGTCAACATACAAATTATGTATTTAACTCTGAAAGGTTATGAAATTCATTTACCTTAAGTGGGCTGAGTGTCTTAAAGTCACCAGATAAGTCAATACTGTTGACATCTCCCTCCAACATCAGTTTCTGTAATCTGTTCCACAATGTTATCACATCACTGCAACAATATGACCATGGAATCTCAGAATTAGAGTGGACAAAACTTCATGCAGAAATATTTTGATACTGCACAGAGGTAAGAGGTGATTTTACGATCCATTCATTCAGCAACAGACTAAGCCATTAACATTCAATTCCAAAGAGAAATATACTCACATCTATGCTCACATGTAACACTAAAGGTAAAACAAATTTTATATCTTGCTTGACTACTTGAAGATGAAATATATATACACATGTTATTCAAGGCAGGTAACCTGTACAAGCAATATTTCATGAAAAGACATGCTAGTATTGGATTACAAACAGAATTTTTATTTCTTAAATATGCATGATTTAAGAAAATTTTTCACATAAACTTCACTGTAAATTTGTTAATGTACATTACACCGAATTGCAGACATTTTATCCTGGTTATGAAAGACCGTAAAAAAACTGAATGTAAAATGTGGACTCTTTACAGATTTTATAAAAACTACTGCATGTGAAGATATCGTACAAACTTTTGCATATTCTGAAAGTCGAAACATAAAGAGATGAAGAAGCATGACAGCAATTAATCTTGACCACATGCAGTTGAAGAATCTCACCTCTTCGCTAAAAAGCTGCCTATAGTTCTAAACACATTCCTGAAACAGGACATGAAGGCCACATTTTTGTCTCTCGTCTCCTCTGTCCAGTGCTGTGTAGATGTCACTGCTGTCCTCAGCAAAGGCAAGGCTGTCCTATCTAAGACAATATTTGTACAATCTTTGTCCTCGGCCATGTAAGTCAAGAGTTGTGACAGGGTGTGGGTGCAGTCAATTATATGCTGTACATTGTCAGCTGTAACAAACAGATAGAAATATTTTTTAACAATAAATTCAGTTGGTATTCTAAACTGTTAAAGACACTTACAGAATGAACTGCAATAACCACAAAGAAGATACTGAAACACTATCATATCTGCCTGTCTCTTCCTTTATGCTAAAATCATTCATTATATAAGTTATATTAAATTTATTAAATTTAAATGCCAAAGGATTGGGAAAATTGTCTTACTTGTCAGGTCCTGGGAAATTGTAGTGAGGAGGAAATCACAGACTTTCACAAATGATTCTACATCAGCCACAGCATACACTAGTGCTTCGGCTGCATGTTTAGAGTTGGCTGTGAAAAAAAATCATGGTACAACAAGATATCAGTTACGGTAAAGCTTTGATATTATGACCACCCTATGGACAGACTATAGTCAGCTGCTTTATTTATGAAAGTCATTCCTATGACAAAACTTCCCTGAGCTTCATTCCATACATGGCAAAGAACTTAATGTAAATGACAAATGGTCTGAATTATTATTATTTGACAAGACTATTACAAGGGGCTATATTCTGAGCATTAGGACTTCATATACCTAATCAAGTCATGGTCATCTTTTCATATATTAAGACCAAAATTTGTCAGCAGTTGGTTTATTAGAAATAATCAACTTCCCTCATTACCAACTCTTTAAGAAAAAAACAATGTTATGATTAAAAGGAGTTGGAACTATCCAGCAACATTGCATTGTCAGTTATATGGAAAACACAGTGATCAATCAGACATTGCATCAAAGCAGATGGCAATTACATGAAGCCAAATGTAGATGATTGAAACATTGCTGCATCTGCTAATGGAATTCTGTGCCTATCTGTAGAACTTAGGAAACTCATATACCTGAAGTCACAGAACAGAAATTGAACTATCACTGATCTGAATCAAAGTTTTCAGTCATAAAAATATTCTACCCAACTGAATCATAAACTTCTCTGTTTCCTTTCAACTCACTTGTTTTTGTCAGTTGTAAGAGAGATTCAGTTGTTCTGGGACGTAAACCTGGATTTTCTTGCACAACCACCCGAAGGGATGATAGCAAAACATTCCTGGAGGTAAACGAAATATATGTATATTGCACAACACAGGTCATTCTTAACAACAGCTCTGAGATACCCAAGCAGCAAGACAAACTGTTTATCATTCACTGAACAGCAAAGCATCATACATCATACTAACACAATTACAACAGAACAGACTTCCTGAAGTTCAAAGAACACTTATCAGTATTTTAACTTACAGCTCAGCAGAAGAACTAGTCTTAGAAATTGTCAGCATTAGCAATAAATGTATGAACTACAATATATAAGTCAATCCGCGACACACCTTTACAGGTATGTATCTTCTTAACCTGCTATTAATGACAAGTACATCATATTATAGATGCTCCTTTCCTCAGAAACTGTGGCAAATTTCAGAGGTTAGCATATGACATTCAAGACATCAATTCACTTCATGTAAAAGTTTATATTGTTCCCTGCATTTCAGACTTTAACTTTGTTCCCTAACAGTTACACACCTGAGTTCTGGGTCAGTGACATTCACAGACATTTTCACAAGAATATCAACAAACAGCTCCCTTTTCTCAGAGGGGCTTGACTTGCTCGCAGTCAGCAGAGTTAACGCTCTCATGGACTCAATCTGTAAATCTCTGTTCTCTTTGTTCAGAAGGCCTTCATAAAGTGTAAACAAGGAGGGTAGATGGTCTCCAAAAGCCTGTGTCACATCTGTGAGGAAAGAAAGAAAGTAAACTTCCATCACCCTGTAACTAAAATCAAAAGAAAGAACATTTCAACGTTTTTTCAAAATCTTTTTTCAGAAAGTAGAATGACCTCTAAAAAACGGCTGTTAGCTTATTTATGTCTACATTTGTACTGTTAAAACAAAGACCTCAAATTGCTGGTTGGCAATGACAGAACGGGTTGTCTGTCACCACCAAAAAATATTTTGGACTTTCTTGGAACGTGATAACCACAATGTCAAATGTATGAACTATCTGCTGTTTAAGATCTGATTTACAAAAGCAAGGACTCTTAAGGACTGGCAAAGATCTGTGAGAATCTGGCAACATTTAACCTTGTTCCTGAATGTCATGCAGCTGAATAAAGGGAGTCTCTTACTAGTAAATTTAAACTGTCGGTTACAAAATGTTTTATATGCATTCTTAAAAACTACTACTGATATTGTATTTACCAAATTTAACAAGTTTATTCACCATAAGCCCAGACCACAACAGTGATACATAGGCAGACGATACACTGACGGGACATAAACAGATTATAAACCATCATGACATGTTACATTGTCTTAAGTCAATGAATGGTAATATTTTAATTTTTTTGGTTCATTAAACATGGAAAATTTCACTGAAGGAATGTTTTGGATGAAGGATGGTACTTATCAAACAAATGATAATCTGGGTGCATATGCACAATAATGTCTAAGTTTGTAATCTCATGGTAAATATGGGAAACCCCTAAAACATCAATAATGTTTCTTGTAGTTATCACCAGCATGCAAAGTTAGATAGTATTGTGCATACAGTCCCTGCAGACTGCATCTTTTTCTACTGTTCAAATACTAGTAGAATGGCTCAGATTGTATTTACCTGCAGATGTACAAAACTGTTGACCTAAGGCAATAAACTCCTTCAGTTCTTTCAAATATGCCAGCTGCTCAGTTATCTGAAATGCAAACAAATCTACAATTGCTTACTTATCCAAAATATCAATGCATTTGATGCCCTATTAATGGCAATTCATCTAATTGTAGCCTCTCTTTAACTTAAGTTTTCAGATGACAGTATACTGAATTTTCTATAAACACACTTCTAGATTACTGCAACTCAATATTTATTGTTTTATTTAGGGTGTGACTCTACCTAATAGAATATTTATGCCTTCACACCAAATTCATGTTATCTTGAAACTCACCTGTGAATCCTTACTGCAACAACTGATCAGGGAAGGCAGGACTAAAGGTGCAACTGTGCAAAATGCAACTGGGCCGGTTGAGGCAACTGACTGACACAGTGAGTATGCCAGAGAGCTTTTCTTTATGTCTGGGCCATCCAGGTACTTACTAATGTCTGAATGTTGAAGAAAGAGATACTTATTACTATTTTATTCAAAAAATAAATCCAACTAATAGAAGTCTTGCCAGAGAGGGACTGAATAATTGTTAGCAATTTCACGAACTACAACTAAATGATGACGTGTCATTCATACTGAATGCCATCTCCATAAACTTTAGAAATAGTAAATATCATCTCTGGTACACCCAGTCCCAAACACACTGACACATCAGCAGTATCTCAAAACTGTTTTGGTTTGTTTTGATTGTAACGGTCCCTTTTCAAAACAATTATGGTTATATCAAGGACAAGACTTGAGTCCTCTTTAAACTACTGACAAATTAGTGTCTTTGAATCATTGTGCAAAAATACCCAAGAAAAAATCTTCTGGTAAAGGAATCCAACATGAAAACTTTAACACCAAGAGGTATGTGCTCTGTGCTCTTGGTCAGCCTACCAAAATATCTGGGAATATTCATGCCTGTAACACTTTATAACCATAACTAAAGATATTTTACCTTGATAAAGTTCAACAATTGATGTTGTAATAGAGTCATCTCTACTCTGGAGGAAAGAAAAAAAAAGGCAGAAATTTACTCATCAGGCTGTCTGCAAGTTGTGATAATGAGTCCTGGTGATATAAAGAAAAGTATAATATCTATATGCCCAAACATACTCCACACTTGCATGCATCTTCATGCCTAAAATGTTGATTATAATATTTCGGACAAATTGCGAGGGTCAAAACTTCTGGAACATGAATATTTTCCACCCAAGCCACTAGATGATAAAGTGGAGATGTGGATAAATTTTCTGTGCATGCATGTAGAAACAACACAAAACTGTTACCCTCATAGAAGTCTTTATCTCATACATACATGATAAATGCAAACATAAAGTATCTCACCGTATTTACATCCTGCGGTGGAGCCATGGCTGAATATACAGCTTTTATAGCACCTCTGGCAGCATCCACTAACTCAGATGAGAGATTCATCAAGACCTGAAACAGAGAAACAAAAGGATGAAAATGCATTCAAAGTCCCTGTCATATCCATTAAAAAATTCCAATTCTGAAGATCTAACAAAATTCATCCTGGGTTTGTAGCCTCCCAACATTATAGAGAAATTCCGCTGGACCCAGAAGCTCATGCATCACACATAAGAAAATAATGGGCTGTGTGACTAAAAAGAGGCATAAGTAACATTCATTTATATTTGCCCTCTATGTCACAACCATCTGTCTAACAAGCCCATGATCACTTTTTCTCATGTCCACAAAAGTATAAACATAAGAAAAACTGTGTAAGGCAACCACCAAATGGCTAGGCTGGAATATCACAAAGACTACTCAATGGTTTTGCGGTAAACCATAGGTTTAATAAGATATACTTTCTATTCTTAATATCCTCACAAGAACACCAATCTAAGGAGGGAACCACATGTCCATGGCCACTGCCGTGTTAAAGAACAAACAATGGTCGCTACATATAGATTCAACTGTATTTTCAAGAAATACTCAAAAAGAGATATCGCCATTTTCACCCATTTTAACAATGGTATTAAAAAAATGTGTCACTAAATATTCTGAAAAAAAAAATATTGGTGCAACTCACCTCTCGTTTTATGGATGATACTACAGAGCCCAGGAACTCTGAAAGCCCTTTCTTTCCATACACAGGAGCACAGGCAGTCTACAATGTTAGATAAAAATCAAGAATATACGCCTTCGCTTTCAAATTAACAGATCAATATTCATGATTATTTTCTTGCCAAAAGTTCCACAATAATAATCAACTGTATTGTCATAAACACAATCTTACTTCAGTGCATGAAATTTAGAATGATGGATGTCAATCTTGGTGCCCAAAGCAAACTTTTTTATTTCCTCTAAATTTGGCGCTGACCAGTCTAAATGTTCATGAAAATTTCCATTTAGGTTTCTTAAATAATGAAACTGTTTTGTTTTTTTTTCCTAAATCCATCATTTCCCATAAATGATATATTACAAGAAAGATTAATATATTATTATGATGACTTTTGCTTATAACCTTACAGACTCTCCTGATACTGGTTTAACCCAAAATACAACAACAGCAATTTACTCTTGTGCATGCATGCACAACAAATAGGGAATAAGGGATATTTGGCAAGACAAAGATAGCAAACTTCATCAGCTTTATTCATGTCTCTGCAGTCACAGAGAGTGATACCAACCAGTGTGAGGAAAGCATCCATTCGTGCTGACTGAAGATCACTTGTCATTTTCTCTAACAGAAGGGGAACACAATACTGGGCAAATTCTGGAGTGGCTGCTAGGCATTTACGCAGCCCTTCAATAAGTTCCTCTTTCGTGATGCCATGAGGGTCATTAGGAGGCTAATAGAAGAAAAGCATGTTTAATAAGAAACACTAACTTGAAAATAATGCATCAAAAGATAGCAAGGATGTGACTTCACAGTATGACATTTTCCTACTAATAAAATACTCCCTGGGAAAAAAAAAAAAAGTCAGAATATCATTAAATGCAACAAATCATTCACGCCCTGGTCTATCTTTCTGAAGTTCACAAGACAAAATCTTTTTTAAGTTGCAATGGCTGTCATTTACACATATTATGGTGTTTTTATTTCTTTGATAGCAGATCAACACTGGGGTGACAGGAACACTAAAATCCCATTAATAATGTTTCATTAAGGCAAAAAAAATTGTTCAATGAAACACCAACGCACACAGTTTCACAAGTCTGCTCAACACTTCATGCTCAAGAAACTAGAATTAAAGGATACATAACATCAATTTGCTTTTGGCTATTCAAATAAACTAAAGATTAATGAAAAACTCCACATTTCCAGATGGTTGACTGGAGTTACACTAAGGGATAGCAAGCCTTGATGGTGCATTATCATGAAGTGAAACTTACAGGTACAAAATCAATTGGAAAGTAACAAGCCAGAACTTCAAACATCTCCTCTGCAAAAGGACCTGAAGAAGACAGATACAGAATAGAAAAGTGGAAATAATTCAAAGTGCAACAAATAACTACTGCTGGTTATCTTTCATAGCATTTTAGCAGAGTAGAAAAATTGAGAAAATAAAGTGATAACAATGTAATGTAAGTTAAAATGTGACAAAGTATCATTATTCCAACACTGCTGGAAACTACCTTCCTACTACTACTACAGGATTTACAATAGTTATAATTTCTAAAAGCTTCTGTACTTACCTAAATGAAAGTTGGAACTAATAAAGTGGGCACAGCTGAAGCAAATTGTCAAATTTCTTGGGTCTTTTTCTGCATCGATTTGTTGGATGAATCCTATGACAAAATCACCTCCCAGCTGCTCAATAGCTGTAAAAAAAATATACAACATATATTATTATTCTTAAGACTTTCAGCTCATAACACTGCCATATCAGAAACACTGCCTAGAGAGTTACTACAAAGAACATAGTACTGTCTGTAATATCATATTTAGTGCATTTTTTTTTCTGGGCAAAATCGTCTGCAAATCTTTTAGAATCAAAGTACATGACAGAGACAAGGCAAAATAGTTTGTGCACTGTGCACTGTACTTCATGCATTTGCTAATACTCTCAAGATGGGTGAAAACTTTTGATCCAATTCTTAACAATGTTAGTTAAGCATGATGAGATTTGCTTGTTCTGTATCATTATGCTATAAATTCCTAGATCAACAATGTATGTAGGAAGCCTGTGGGGGCTATAATACTTTGTTAATTAGCAAACTTTAACAGCACAATATTCATGGCTGTTAAATAACAAAACTGACTCATATAAAGATAACGAAGCTAACTCATCAATGATGTTGAAATGGTAAATTATCAAGATTTCCAACTGATAGAGAGACACAAATTCAGTTATTATTTTTAATCCCAGAGGCTACCAGGGTATACCTTTCCTTGAAGATCCCAACAGATTCTGCACTATCAAGTATGTTGCTCGCCGATCTGAGTGTGAGAGTGTCTGGTTCTGAACTTCCCGAAAAATTGTTTGACATATTCGCTCTGGTAATCCACTGGGTAACTGGTTGCATCGACTGGTCTGTCACAAACGTAAGGAAGACAATAAACAATCCTAACAAATTCTGAAACTTCCAATTAAGTAACTTCTAAACACGAAGATTGGTATATATTCATAAATTTTCTTAGCAGCAATCATCCTATATTTGACTTAACGGACTCCTCACAAAATCCAAAATACCCTAAAAATTATTTACTTCCTTAAAGGTCTTAGTATCAACAAACAGATTTATTTGATCAGTGAGGTGAGTATCATTAAATTAAATTAATATGCTGTAAAGGTGGCCAAAATAAAAAAAAAAAAAAATGCTGTAAAGGAAATATGTCCCTTTCTGTAGCAGTGCAGAGTGCATGCATTTGGAATTTAGACATGTATTAATGTAAACTGATCACGACATCAGCAGCCATTTGCAATGGATGTGATACACATGGTTCCTGCCTCTTTAACATTCAGGTAACATTCAAATTTTAGAGAGGTGCAATGTTGCAGAAAATGATCCCTCTCCCTCACAGATGAGGAACAGATACTTCCAGATAAACAAGTAATTTCACACACGAAATTTTCATAGACATGAATCACTTCCAGGTAATCTTGACTCTCATGATACTCACCAACACTGCAAGTGTCTGTAAGGCATGGGGTTGTACAGAATGATGATCTGATAGCTTGGACAGCAGGAATGTGGCAACCAGCTCAACTGTACACAGAATGCAGTGGAAGAAAGTAGTACAAGTTTTCAAGAGAGTTACATTAACATTACACCTTAAGACCATCTGCTTGGAAATTTTCATCCCACTTAGAATTTATGTTTTATGGTAAATTCAGACCAAAAGTAACAAGATATGCTGAATTGGACAAAGCTAGAGTTTCCATTTTAGTCTCATTGAAACCATCCAAATTAAAAGGTTTAGCAATGATCCTTGCAAGTGCTGACAATTAATGAGAATAGAGAGGGTATTTTTATTTCACACAGCTGCAGTAGCAGCTTAGTCACTTTTTGTCTAGAGTTATCCTTAGACCTGATTCCCCTCTATCCAAATAAAAACAGTAAGTCAGAAGGTATTATTATCACATATCTATGAACAGTATCAGAAATAACAAACTAAAATCTTTCATGAATTAGGTCTTATAGGATATTCTCTAAATCTATGGTGCATACCAAACAATTTGTAGTGTCCTTGCAAAGTGTCATGGATAATTTACTAACAGGGAAAATGCCCTTTAGAATCAGCTCTTCATACATTTTCTCAGTGTTAACCTGAGCAAGTCTGAAATTATGTGTTAAGTAGTCTTACACCCCTTACACATCTTACCTTGTTCTTCAGATAAAAAGGAAGGTGGCAACATGTCCAACACATCTCCAATTAGCTGAGTAGCTCTGCCCCTCACCACAGTATCCGTGTTTGTTAAGTAGTCCCTGGCAGAAAATTCAGTAATTATTATAGTTGAAAAGGAGTATGAAACCCATCAAGTTTTTACAAAATAAAAATGGAAGGAAGACCTTAAACAGGGTCAATCAAGAATAAACCAAACTGATGACATGAATCTAGGAGAAAAAAATGCGTATCAGAATCGCTCTGCAAATACTATCAGGCAAGTTGGAAGGATGCTTAAGCCATATCCTAAGAACTGAATCAAGGCTTGATTCAAGCTGTAAATCTGGTCTTTATCCTATCCTGAACAGCTAAACTTCACTCTGACTCTGAAAACAAAGCTGCAATTACTGAATTAGTTCATCTGCAGGATTTGCAAGAAATATATATGTGCATTTTGATCTTATACAGAGAAGATGGAAAGTACTAATCATTACTAAGCAGGGACAACGTGAAAAGGATAACAGCAACAATAAAAAATTAATGGGATTTTCAACATATACACAGAGTTGCTCACCCAAGATTTTCAATGAGCTCCACAAATTTAGCATTGTTCTTGTTAATTTCTGAAAGAAAAAAAAAAGAATGTCAGATACAGTATTCATCATATCATTGTAACTTTGCAGTTCAATATTTTGTATTTCATTTGATCTGATTACAGCTTCCCTTTAGTTCTACTGTCCCAAAACCCCATATAGATTATGTCTTACGCTAAGTGAACCAATGTGGGCAAAAACTGACTGATGGTAACAGCCCTGCCTCTAATTTAGTTTAGTACAGCAATTACAACTGTAGCTCTGATGCAAGATTAGGCCTCAAAGTTTAGAATGAATGATGTTGCTAAAAAGCTTGAAGCTGGCATGAAATGTGCATTTCCCCTGGGACAATAAGATAGTCACAAATATGTAGTCCATGTTACATAGTAATACTGAGTGTTGCACAGTAAATTAGTGATAATAAATCCTGTGTTCATGTGTATACCTTGAACAAAGTGATCGGTTGGCAAACTCGGTAACTTTGGGAGACTTTCCCAAGACATGATTGGGTTAGTGTTAGTGGAAGTCATAGTGAACAGAAAGTACCATTTAGTTGGAATTGGACAGTTCCTTGATATTGTCTACTGAGGCCTAGAGATTCTCCCGAAGGATAGAGATGTTATTACATAACTTTATAAACCTACCTTAACAAATACAGTTTAATCCAAGCACACCCTTGGAGGAGAGTCCCAGGCTTTTTGTCAAATCCATGCAAATGAGGACTTGCAGTGATGACCCCATCCCTCGTTTTTGTTGACACAAAGTGAATAATATACCTCAATATGAAGACCAATCTATATTTTTTATCTTGATCGTTTATTAATTGCATGTTCATCCCAAATGGTATCATTGGTATCATTTGTCATTATAAAATAAAAAGCCAAGGACATGAATATGATATGCCTCAAGTACGGACTGCGCTGGCAAATGATACCAATTGGCATGAGCACACATGGTGAATATGATAGAGATAAATGTTTGCTAAGCTGGGGGTATTTGCTCTGGGGTAAGTTTACTCTAGATTTTGTCATAATACGATATGATCAGGCATCCAAGTAGGCTTTGTCACACTCAGTCACACTACATGGGCATGACTGCTTTCATTCTCATCTGATTCCAGTAGCTAATGTGGGTGATCTTTTGTAAGGTATGATTATCTGTTGCAGTTAACTGCCTTCTTAGTGGGATCCTAACAACGGTCTGGGGAAGCAAAATCAGAAATCCTACTTACCAGCTGCGAGGTGCTTGGGAGCATCTTGTGTCTCACCACCACAGTATTTTCCAATCGCTTCTTTCATGGAGGCTGCCATCTTTGTTGTAATAAAAACCAACTTCCGTTTCGAGCGAGGTCTTGAACCGGTGTTGGGTTATGTATGAGCCACCAAGATATCATAGTCTTACAGCAAGTTTACCACTATAGGAACCATACCATGTTCCCACATCCCAATCCGTCCATCCGTTTGTGTTAATTTCAGTTAATCCCTTCCCCGCTTCATATTTCAAATAGACTACCTCTCACTTGGGTAACAGTAGGCAGATGTTTTAATACATTCCATAAATCTGCAATTGTTCTACTTCAACAGATCTAAGAATCCTTGATCCTGTACATTGTATGCTGTGGCCTGTGATATTTCGTAACCTTGTCTTGCTTGTAACTTTAACTCAGCTATACGACTTTATTTAAGAAAGAAAAAAATACATAAACAAAAGACATTTTGCTAGACTGAATATGATGAGGTGTCGGAAGTCGGAAACTGATGCAATCAAAGAATACAATGGAACTAAAAGAGTATGTTGTTTGTTGGATATTGTGATGATAGCTTTTGTTTGGGCCCAATTTACAATAATAATTGTGATGCTAAAATTAAGTACATACCCCGATTCACTTGAGTCGTCAGTTGTACTTGTGATTTTGTGCTCTTATATTGATCGCTCTAATGTACTTTCCGTGTACTTGAGCTGATTAATAAATCTGAACTCGAACTTGACCTTGAATTTGACAACAACTGTGACGACGACAATAACAACTACAACAACAACAACAATGACGACGAAGACAACGACGACGACGATTGAATTATCATTGTGAGTGGAATTGACACACAACGTGGCATATGAAAGTAAAAAAAAAAACCGTGTGCGAAGTAAATACAGCAAACAATGAAATGAATTGTAGTAGTCTCATGCTGGCATACTGCATATTTTAGTCAGTATGTCTGTGAAGTGCTTGACTGGACCACATGGTTTCTATGAACCTGGGCTGAGAGGGTATGGCAAGGAAAATGAACGGACTCAACGAAATCCCCTCCCTCTCAACCTCCCCCTCCCTCATTTTTTTTTTTTTCGTGATCCAGCTACAGTCACCGAACTCAGTAATGAATGGGTTACCAGAAGGGCGATGAGCGCTAGATGCTTCAGGAACTCCAGCACTGGATCCTCCTCCTTTCAGACTGTTTCTGAAGAGTTTCCTGTGAGCAGTGAGAATGGGCATGGTCGCACGGCAGCTGAGAAAGCCGGATATTTGGAGATAAAGTTTTCTTTTCCTTACATGAGGTACCAGCCAAGAAAGATTTAGCCGCATTATGAATTTATGTGTTATTGTTAAACTTTGTATTTATGAAATGACGCTGTCTTGTTCACTTAGTTTAATGGTATGTACGTCTACGTGTTTGTCTTGCCCAGTTACCGACTGAAGCTTAACGAGCGTTGGTTGAAGACGGCAGTGGGGAAGCTTTGCATGCGAGTCTCATGCCTAGCGATGTTACTACTAGTCTTCTATTGTGCCGTGATTCTATAAAGCTTTCTACCTACTTGCTCTTCTACACTCCTGTTTTTAGCTTTACGGCAATTTCTTTACTTTACTAGTCTTCTACTCGGCTTCCGGAAAAAAAAAAAAACAACAGCCACTAAGCTACATCACTTTCTTTGAGTTCTACTCCCACCACAATATTTTCTTTTCTTCTTCTATTTTCTGTGTAAATTATTTGTCTTCATGAGCACTTTCCCCTTTATTCTTCTCTGTGTGAGCATCTGTCTATGTTCGCTCACTTCTCGCTTCTGTTCGCAAGTGCTGCACTTAACTCTCGTACTACATAATCCATAGTGCCGCAATATGAAATTTCGCTAACTTTTTCACTATGTGTAATGTTGTGTGTGCGTCTATGCGTGTGTGTTTTGCAGAGCTTACCAGCTGAAGCTTAACGACCGTTGGCTGAAGACGGGAATGGGGAAGCTTGTTGTGTGTGTGAGTCTCATGCCTAGCACTATTACTGCAAGTCTTCTGTTCGACTTCTGGAAAGACTCCAGCCATTAAGCTATTTCTTTTATAAGGTACCGGAGTGGCTGTGTATAGACATCTACCTGATTCCGAGCTGACGGTGAGGCGATGGGTGCTGACGCAGAGATCGCGGGTTCGATTTTCGCCATATTACTTTCTTTCCTTTCTTAACTTTTTTTTTTGCATTTGTATTCTTGAGTACTTTTCCTTTTATTCCTGCCCCATCTGTGTCCGCTCACTCTCCGCTTCTGGCATTAAAAAAATGCACGATGCTTATTCCTGATATGGGTGCAAGAATTTCACGTTGACGTGAAGGATTTGTGAGTGTCATGTTATGTTCGTTGGATCAACAAAAGAAAATTCTTCACTCTTAAATGAAAGAAGACGGACTATAATTATCAGTCATAAGCTCTGCGCCAAATAACCTAATCTTTAGAGGGAAGGCTAGTGAAGCTGTTGCATTAAAGCTGATGAAGAACACAGTGTTTTAGTTTTTCACAGTCAGTACTGATAGATGCAACCCACCACAGGAGTCAAGATATAAAATTAACTGTATGTCTATTTATGATAATAAAACCTGAGAAATTTAAAAATGGAGGCACATAATGTCCGAAGTGCCGGCCACACGACCACCGAGAATAAGAAAGTGTAAACAATGAAAAGAAGACAGAATTGGAGAAAACAACATTGAATGCAAGAAACAGTAAAGAATCATGAAACCACAGAAGACAAACACAGTCATGGGCACGTAAATTTATTTGTTCCAAATTAAAGTTTAGAAAATCACCTTGTATTTTCACATAGCCAGAATCACAGTTTCTGATTTATTCGAGACAGTGACATATTATATTCATGCAGCATTAAATGGAGAACACGGTTTCAGTCTGTCAAAAAAATTTCGAGGCATATTCTAATTTTTTTATTCGATACTACATCCTCCCTGATTTGTGTGTGAATTTATTTCAATTTTTTTTTAATTGGGAGGGGGAAGGGGAGAGAGGTGGTATTCGAAAATAAACAAGGAAAACTATACCAACAGGTAATAGGTATTTATTATCAATATTATGGTAATCTGACATTTCTCGTTGTTGATTATTATATGAAAGTTCACAAACTTTCCGAACAAAGATTTTCCGACCGCTCTACATAATCTGAAAGCAAAGCCTCCTTATAATATGCATGTGAATGTATTTCATCTGTCCCCACAAAATCATTGATTTACTGTTCTCTCAAAATCGCCACTTTACAATAGTTACTGGGGGTAGGACTGACAAATAGAAAGCGTCTGACTGTATCCATTGATGTCATAAACTTATACAGGCAACCCAGCAGACAGTAATGCTCGAACAAACTGCTCGCTTCGACTCTTAAATATGCAAGTTTTGATTAACATTACATCAATATTAAACTTCTTAACACTCGGTATACCAAAATATTGTAGGACATTAACTCTGTAGATCTGTTCTTCGGTGATAGTAAGTAAAGACATCAAAATCTGTGCTTATGCTGAAGCCTCTGTTCTTCGCTCCCAGGACGTTATGCTGGCCTGTTCCATGACATGCAGTAGGTGATTTTCATCCATGCTGATCCAGATTCTTTCAAATTCGTATAAAAAAAAATCCTTTGAAGATAACAGCTGGAATCACCTATAGTGATAGGGCAAGTCAATGAATCTCGAAAACTCTTATAAAAACAACCTGATAATTGCTATATATGAATACATTCCTCTTTGTTTTTTTTTTTGTTGTTGTTGTTTCTTTTCTTTCATATATGGAGATATGAGGATTGTTTATAATTCCCTTATCTACAGTTAAGCCTCACTGTCGGCTCTGACGTATTTTGTACCACCACTCTAACGTCTGTGCTCTGCATTGCTTCTATGTAAGGAAGATCATTATTCCTTTGTGGATTATTCTCATCCTTTGTGTTAGAAAAAAAATGTAAAATGTCTTCACATGACAAGCACGTTTGGATCTCATTAACTCAAATGCCAAGAGACTTGTTCACCCGATGTGTGAGGCACTAAATTCGTGAGTAACATTCAATATAAATACGAGTAGTGGGTAAATTCTGGGGATCAGAACATTACAACAAGTATAATGATATGGGCTTTCTGGGGTACAAGAGTTTAGAGCTCGTGATGTCCGCCTTGGCTACACTATACATGAGAGTTCACTAAACACGACAGTGTTTTACACGAAATCTCGGTTGACCCGAACGGAGAGAAAACCCCTGTCCAAAGGCCTCCTTTATTCACAGTAAAATATTTCCAGTAACCCTCTTATGAGTTTCTGGGAATCTTTGATAACATGATACGACAATTGTTGTGCTGGAGGAAGGGGGGAAAGTGACGTGTGTGTCATTCAAAAATTATTATTTAAAACTTCGTCGACGACCTTGGTCTTGTCATGATCATGATGAGGTTTGTGAAGCTTGATCTGTGGACAGAAATTTTTGGATTACACAGAAGAACAAGCCTGGAAAAACATAACATCAATATCTGATATGCATGCACTCACTTAGCTTACTAGGTTCAAGCAAAGACGCTATAAAGTACTAATATAACATTTTTGGGTTCAAGGCATGCTCGTCTAAACAGACCTATAGGATTCCGTTAATGTTGATAATCACTTACGTAAGAAGTCAGACCCTGCCTCTTTCTTCATTTCTAGATTTCTTTTACGTATTCACATCCTACTGAGCTGTTTTCAAGCAACCGAAAGATACATTTATCGTGCCCATAAATGTTTTCCCTCTCTTTCGCTGCAGGATTGATTAGCAGGATATTTAAGTGCCGGAGAGAGCAAACTGAATGACGAAAAGTATTCTCGCAAATGTACGTGGGCTTAACTAGTAGTTACCGATTTCCTTGAGCCTCTTGAATGTTAGGTTTCTAATTTCCTTGGTGTTTAGGACTACTTTGGGACCTGTCTCCAGCAACTTCTTCACCTCCGTCACCATCATGGAGTCAAGACCCATATCTTGTATGGGAATATCCTCTCTCACAGCCTTCGGGTTTTTCAGACCTGTTGTGAAACATCGACAAAAAATGTATTCGTTCAGCGTTTATTCGTCCAGGATCCAAAGCCAGTTCACAACATAAATAACTGAATGCATGATAGATCTACTGCAAGATTTCTCATATACACTGGCAAACAAAGTAAACACGTCATCACGCTGACATCACTGGTCATTAACTCTCTTTAACACTATTGCGCTCACCTATTCTACACTCGCACATTTTCCTCGATGGCAAAGATTTGCTTTTTTTTTTTGTTTTGGATATATTAAGTAGTTTGCAAGAATTGCTTTTCTTTTCCGAGTTTTTTTTTTTTTTTTGCATAAAGTTTTGATCTACATCTAAGCTTATGAGCATAAGGGGAAAAAAGCCTCCAGCACCGCTTTTGTTACTCAAGGGGCATCACTCAATATACTTATGTGACTTGGTGCCCTTTTGCAACTGGTAAAGCTTCCTCATGTTGTTCTAGATACTAAAGCGATGAGCTGTGGTGACTTATTTTCTGAGAGTCTCTTTATTCACTTTCACGGTTATCTCCAGGAACAGGGCCGCTCTTATATCAGTACAGTTCATTTTAGTCACAAAGTAGCCACAGAATTGGTCCTATTCCTTGATTATTCAATTTTCGCGTCATTATATTTCGTGCAGGACACGGACTGTCACATTACAAACTTACCCACTCAACCGTAACCAGCTAGTTCGCCCAAACGTCCTCCATATCTCAAACCCGCTGGGAAAACCCCGTCAGATAACCAACCCTGTTCACATGCTGCTCTAGAAAGATAAAGACATTCACTGACCTAAGACTTTCATGACTGCATCAGTGATAGAAAAACTGGAGTCTTCTTTTTCCGTTTCCGTGCAAGCTTGTTTCTCAGCCGTTATATAACTGGCAGCTACTGTCACATCTTGCATCAGGATTTTGTCCAGGGCATCTAAACAGGACTCGATACTCTGGGCCTCATAGTGACCGACCACACTGTGTCCAATCTTGGTTGGGTCCAAGTTCTTCACCACGTATCCCACATCGCCAACCCAACCCCACTGGATAGCCACAGCTGAGTAACAGAGAAAAGGCCTTTTTAGTTCAATGTATCTTCACAGTTTGCCGTTTTCACAAACAGTGGAGCATCTCTCGTATACACTCTGAAAGCAAAGACCTATATCTGTAGGCTTCATGAAAATAATCAGCTAATAAAATCCTTGAGGGGTGGAGGGGGGGGGGGGTGCGCTCTAATGTAAAACAGGACTAACCATAAATAATATCTCAAAATCGTTCCTGTTGAAACCAACGATTAGTAGAGAGAACGCAAATATGATGTAAAGAGAAAAGGAAAGAGATGAAAAGCTCAATGCCTATAGTAAGAGATATTTTGTACAAATAAGCCAACATAGTTTTGCCTACAGGAACTGTAGGCCTCTGTGGGGCAGACTGGTAGTACTAATGGACACTAATGGTCATAATATGTTGCGTGATCGTTTATTGCATTATGGTATATGCATAGTGGCGATGGAGTGGCGATGGTGTAGACATAAAAGTCCAAGCCGAGAGTTGTTCTTAAGTTTTAATTAGAGCTATTTTACTTATGACGACCGATGACTATGAACCAACAACAAAACCAACAACTGATTAACCATCGCTATTATACTTGTGAACCCTAGGTCTGCTCTCTTGGTCTGCGCTCTTAGTTTTTCCACCACTAGTTTTCACCATCAGTTTTCACCACCAGTTTTTCACACACCCCCTCGGTCTTGCTTTCTTCCAGTATTTATAGCGTTCCTCTCTATCGCTATTTCCTCAGGCCAGCACCAGATCGGCTGATCTTCACGTGATCAGTCAAAGTGCGACCAATTTAAATTAACCTAATTCCAATTCCCAAGCATGTTTTCTAAACATCACCAATAATCTTATAGTAAAGAATTTTAAGCGTTTGTTTATTTGGACTATGTGACGCCGAAGAATTTGAAATGGACATAAATTGTCCATCATATGTCCACCGACTTATCTTACGAGTCATGCTTTTTCGGAAATAGAGTTAACCCTTCTCATCAGAACACTCTGATGAAACCATGTAACATAATTTGAGAGTTCCCTGACTGAAAAGGTTAACTCTCCCTACGAACTCTGTAACAAATATACAGTGCAACACTCATTACGCTCAAAGGAATTATTAACAAAATGGAAAGCCCAGACTATGGACGCTCTCATTTCAAAGTAATTCATATAATCGTAACAAAACCAAAACGTGTTGTTCCGACAGAGAATCGTATATAAATTCCGCATTAGGGTGGTAAGTGGGAATGCCACGTGTAATGTATACTAACTCTTACTCCCACTTCAATTCATGCAGTAGACTAATACGTAAACGGCTGTGCAAGCATGGTTGACTTCTTGTTGTCTTGGCTAGCACATAGCAGTGCAGATAATTATGATTAGTGTAGACTTAGGTGCGTTTCTATTTCTTTCGTTTTCGTCTTGGCATTTTCAGACAGCCAATGAGCGGAGCCTAGATGATTTGTGGGTGGAGCTTACACGTGGCATTAACGTTGTTTTAGAGTTAGACAACGTACACATTCCAATTCAAGGGGTTCCAAACTTGCCTTGGCTTTTCCGGATGTTTGACTCTTTTAAAAGCTCTTAGCTCCCAAATAACAGACTAGCTCTTTGTTCCTCTCTGGCTGCGGCAGACTTTAGGTCAAAACTGACTATACAAAACGTGCTTGCATTTCTCTGTAAATTTCGAGATATGATTTGGCTCCATTTTGGCTCTCGTTTTCAAATGCGATTTGGCTCCGCTCGAAAAAAAGTGGCACCCTTGGGTCGGAAACTCACACATTGGCAGCATTCATGTGTGGTTTCAAATCTGCTGCTGTTACATGAGATTTCCGAGGGACCCTCCTTTGAGGATGTGGCAAGAATCAATAGTGATCTGAATGCTAATGGAAGAGACAGAGATATACGTAAAGCAAAGACCACTCGCAAATCCTGTCGCTTCCGCATTAGTCGTAGCCATCTTTGCTTGTTTATTGATAATATCTTTCGCTCTTCGAAGGGACGGCCCCTTCATTCTCAAAATGACGTCACAAAAGCTTTAAACAAGTTTAACAAACAAGTTTAACAAGTTTATTGCGAATTTAAAAACGCAGCCCGTGTCTTTAAAACACAGTTCCCTCCCCTTCTCCTCCATATCCCTTTTAAAATACCTACCATGTAAACCATCTGCTCGCCTTTTCTCACATATCCTCTCCATAACCGAGTTAGCAAACCCGTAGTTGGTCTGACCAGATGAACCCCGTTCACAAGCCACCGAAGAGAAGGCCACGAACCAAGGAGATGAGTCTCTGTACACCTCTCTCGTCAACCGATCAAAATGAATGGTTGCATCGACTTTGGGGTCACAGACTGCCTTGAAACTTTCCTCGGTCTGATTATGGAAACGGGCGTCTTTGAGTACCTTGGTGAAAGGAGAAAACTTATTACTAGCTCCGGAACTACTATTATAACATCAGCGCCATCTTCTTTTCCTTCTTCTCTATTTCATATATTATTTTATTTGGTATGTTTTTGGTCGCTGAGCGCTAGTCACGGTGGTGAAGTGTCCGCCCCTACTATACGTTTGTTAAAAATGTGGCTTTTTTTGCGAAGATCGGAAGTGAGTTCTCAGAAAAATGGCGTCATTTATCTACGATTTCACATTTGTGAGTGGAACGTCTCATCAACGGCCTTGTGTCGGAAAAGGATGTGGCAAGCATCAATGGTATTATGTATGCTAGTGAACGAGGCAAAGATTTAAGTATCGCAAACACCACTAGCAAATCAGTGCATTATTTTCTAGCTCTTCTGCATCAGTCGCAGCCATCTTGGTTTACCTATAGACTGATACATGAACTTTTTTTTTGTTTAGGACCGCCCAAAGAATAAAAGGATCGCCATTTTCACGCCCCCATACAGACCAATCAAACGTAGCCCCTCACAATGGGTAAGTCCGCAAATTCATCCAGAAGTAAGAGATCTATTGTGTGGCAGCTGAAGAAAGCTTAGACCTATATTTCCCTCAGCAGCAAATAATCAGATTTTCTCCGATAAGTGCACTGATCGCCATTTTGATTTTTAATTGTCTTATTGAAATTGTAGTTACTTGTCTCTGATTGATTGATTGATTGATTGATTGATTGATTGATTGATTGATTGATTGATTGATTGATTGACTTGTATGTTTTATATTGGTTGCCGGATTATCATAAAGTTACTATGCTCTCAAGTTACTTACCAATGACACGTTAAAGACACCTCCAAGTGGAGCCATCTTTGCTGCCTCTTGTAGGAGTGCAGCAGCTCCTTCTTCTGTCACAGCGTCGTGTGTGCTTATCAGGACTTGGGCTCCTAAAGACTTCATCAATTCAACCTTATACTTCTGGTAGCCTGTGGTAAGCCCTCTCCTGTTGTTGAAGGACAGCTCACGATTAGTATAAGGTTACTGACCTTCTCCAGTCGGAGATGCTATTGATATGCAACCTTTCTACAACGTCCATAAATTTCGACGAGTGAAAACAAAGACATCTAATCTACATCATATGAATGTTACAGCTTAGTCATCGAGGAGTTTACTCATGAATGGGAGGTCCCACTCTTGGAGAAACATTTGTTTCTAGCAATAGATGATTACTGTTTTCTGTCCTCTGCAAGACCAAACAAGACTTGTTGCAAAGTGACATGAATGTAAATCCTCAAAATGCCAGTGCTTAAATTAAATTCTTGTTTTCAGTAGCGCGTATAGTCAATTTAATTACACTTCAGGACATTTACCAACCTTGTCCTTTTCTTTGACACTCGAAACCGTAGATTATTCTTATATTATTATTCTTTACCTTCACCACCCTGCACGAAAAGAGAATCTATATCTACCATCCATCAGGTAAGGCCTTCCTACCTTGAAGATAGCACCAGATACTGACAGCCACGTTTGACCAGCCAATGCGCCAACTCCAGGCCAAACCCACCCAGGCCTCCCATGATGACGTATGAGTGGCAAGGTCGACATTTGGTTCTTTTCACCGCCATTACACCTGAACGCCTTTTTGTTGACTTTGGTGCCTTTGTTTCCTCTTGGATCTGTATGACAACATTAAGCAGGTCATCTGTACACTGAACAAATAGACATACTGTTGTTTTGGTCGTTGTCCCCGTTGGTATTATTGTTTTCTTTTTTTTTCTCACTTCCCTCTCAATTTTTATCATCATCTTCTCTTTTGTGTATTTCTATATTCATGCGGGTAATGCCTGGTCTTTTGTGCTATTTTGTTTTTCTCTCTTTGAATTACATGCATCGTTAATTATTACGAAATCCTACACTTACTTGCTTTTCAAGAGACACTCATATTTTCTCTTTTATTAACAAGTGTGTTTTTATCAAATTAGACCTTACACCATATAAAAATAGGGAATATCACGAAGACAAATAGACCAGCCAGACATTTTCAGTTCGGGACGTTGCACTACAGCTAATCACACTTTTTCGCTCTTGACTATCATGTGGACGTAACTCTTGTGTTAAGTACAACAAATCATTTGACAGTGATGCTATAATCCCAATTGCTATCATGCATTAGGCAACCACATTCAATAAAATTCATAAAAAGATATAGGCCTATAATGATAGAATGAGTTTCGTGGAGTACAAACGCGTACTTTTCCATTTCGGAATTTTGTCTTGGCTAATATCTAAGTTACTGATCTCTCGCAAGAAAAGCTTTAAGAAAGGCATGAAGGCTTTCAAAATATTGTAAGAACAATGCCACTCTGACTTTAAGGCTGCCAAACTAGAGCCAGATAAAACAATCTTGACACTGATGTAATTTTGTTTTCAAAGAAGGAACGCCAGAGTCTTGCCAAAGCCCACACTAGTACTGTTTACACCAAGAACTGCTAAAAATGACTAATCGTACCTTCAAAAGTGTTGTCACGGTATTATTCTCCCCTAAAACTTGGAGAGCTTTCTCATATTCCTCCACAGAGTACACAACTCTAGCCAAAGGTGTCACAACTCCAGACTGCATGCCCTTCTTGATGAGTTCCGCTATCTCTGCTCGGATGCTGGCTGCCCTGTTGTCCTTGCTCAGCAAATATACCATGTCCACTTCATGAAAGGAAGCCCCCGATCTCAACTTGGACTTAACTGGAGAAAAAGAAAAACATTTCCAATGTGGACTGATGTCCTTTGTGTAAGTTTGGATTAAACTGAAGGAACAGGAACAGAAAGCACTGAAGACCATCCAAGACCGTCGGCAATTAGAAGGGTACAAATTAAATTCGGAGAAGTGCAAAGTTGTCTTTCATCCCGTAGTAGAGCTGACCAAAAATGCTGAAAACATTTGAAAGCCAAACCTTCAGGGTTTGTTGTTGTTGTTAAGTTGTTGTTGTTGTTGTTGTTGTTGTTGTTGTTGTTGTTGTTGTTGTTGGTAAGCTGATATTGTAAAAATCCACACGGTTATTTTCCGCTAAAGCGAAATGCGACATCGAGCTTTCAGTTTCAATATCAACTCGCCCATAATCAAACACTGTCTTATGCTGACTATAGTGATGTCACGATTGACCAAAGACGTTATAATATTACGTTAGTATTATAACCTCTTTGCGGTTGACGGTTCTGTGCAGGTCTTCGCGTGTCTGCTCGCTCTTTCATTTAAACGGACTTTCTGTGTACTCGGTGCAATGCATATTGTGAGAAGCAGCACAGATGAGTGTTGCCACTTGCATTAGCAAATAAGAACACGTTAGGAACAGTTTGAAAGCTCACAGAGAAGACTTGCTGTTTTCTTCTCACTTAGGAACATGTCTGCATCTTCATTTTGAAACTGCCATCTTTCTTGAGAACGTCACGGTTTAAACTTGTATCGACATCACAAGACATTTCCATGTCACTGGCTTCGTACGCTAAACATCCTCTCTATGGTAAAAATAATTTCTTACCGACATCTGAATCCAAGTGCCCCTGGTTTCCAACTTGCAGAAAGTGACCATACTTGGCCAAGAGATGGATACTCTTTCTTGATTTTTCCCCCTCTAGAGTCGAGAAGATAATGTCCATCCCTGGAAAATACGAGTTGAAGCAACACATTCAGATCATTTTGTGGGATTGACAGAGATTCAAAATTAGAAGCTTCACCACGGTGTCACTGTGTTTCAGTGCCATGCTGGAGAGCAGAAATGTGTTGGCTTGGCTTCTCAAATTTTCCCCAATCCGTTCTGTGACTGTGCAAGAAGCATGTGTATCAATCACAGACGGACAACTGGTGGCCATAACTTGAGTGTAGCACTTATCCTTTTGAATGTCAGGCAGAAGGAACCGCAGAATATACAAAGAACCGGAACCAAACTACGATTTTGTCATGGTCTCGGCAAAAGAGATTCCTACCTTTCTAAGTACATCTTAGGAGAGATCAACTGGAACTTTGCAAGATTCATCCGACCCCCACTAACTGCAAGAGACTTTTTCTTACAGGAACGAGAGTGAGCTGTTCAGATGAAGACAGCAACCACATTTTGAACATCGGCATTTTCACCGTTCACCAACACCCGCAGCATTATCACAGTTACAACAGCAAGAATTATATTAACAACAACATATGCATTCATAAGTGTCATGACCATTTCTTTGTTTCTGCTGACATGAGTACCCATTACAAGTTATAAACAGAGTGCCAAAATGCATAAATTCGGGACTGCTTGGCGACCTCCAGCAGTATGCCTATATTATAACGTTTATTATTTGCATGGTAAATCAGGTCAGTATAGCCAGACCTGTGTATGGCAGCTTTGACGATCAGGCGTATAAAATGACTATAAGGGACAGTTTCCTTTTTAGGGACAGGCTATTCATGAAAGAAGAAATGAAGGAAATCTAGGACACTGCAGCTTAAATCAGGGTGTCTCTCCATTTTGTCTGAGTGAATAGGAGACTAAATAGCAGCATTCCTGTGGAGAAACTCATGATGACGTCAGCCTAGTTCATCCTATTTGTGATCGGTAAATGGTCGCCATACAGGCAATCTTTCACACTGGTGGTCGCTAGACCAAGCTTTATCAATTACCATGAAGTAACAAGACGGAACACTCTACACAATGACACTATTAAAAGGAGTGCTTAGCCTAGTTTTTTTGGCTCCCCCTAGCGAAGGAAAATATACAGCCTTGACTGACCAAAGCATTTAGGCCTGGCATCCCTAAAGCCAGCTAGTTTACAGCCAGGTGTCATACAAGGTTGAAACGGAGCGCTACGTAATAGGAGTCAAATAGGATAAAAGGGGAAGGAGTGGCGGCGTGGTCGTGTATAGACGTCTACCTGATTCCAAACTGACGGCGAGGCGATGGGTGCCGACGCAGAGGTCGCGGGTTCGATTCCCACCACATGACTTTCTTTCCTTCTTTCATTTTCTCTCTGCATTTGTCTTCTTGAGCACTTCCCCCTTTATCCTATTTGACTCTTAGTTTACAGCCAGTCAATTTTTCTTGGCCTTTCTTCATAGTCTCTGACTTTACTGATAAATACTATCATCCCACCTCGGCAATCCGTGAGTTTATGAAAGTTATCCATGCTCTTCTCATGTGCGAAACATGCAATGTGCGACTCCGGTATTTGTGGGAACAGCTTCAGCAGCTGTTCTTTCTTCTCCTCTGAACTCACGGTGGTGAAAATATTACATCTGGCATGGAGCGCCAAGTTGATCGCAGCCTGAAATAGATCCCAAAACAGTTCAGGTTCCTGGTAAATCCCAGAGCAACTAAAACACTTAGAGACTGTACCAGCAACACGTCATATGTTGTGTGTCGAGGGCTTACGGCACACTTGACTTATTTATGATAGCTAAGAGATGTATAAACCTAATTCATCCATACTAACATCACATTTTTTTGTCCTAGTATTCAAAACTGTATGGTCACCATCACCGTGGTGCCTCTCATTAAATTTAGATAAATACAGTACTACCGGTACGGACTACAGACTGGTATACATGGCCTAGTCTTTGCTACAGACAAAGTTTGCCACAAATTAATGATGATGTGCAGCTTATTTTTTGCATGAATAAATGACCACTTTCGAGCCATGAATGTTTTTTTAATCAGCAGGTCAGCACTTTTCAAATCCTTATTCTAGTCTTCCAATAGACTGTCGGAAAAACAGTGACTGAATCAAAAGAATTTAATAAATTCAAATCGGCATGATAAAGTACCTGTCCTCGAGGGTCTGTTCCGTCGTGGATAAGAACATTGTCATCTTTTCTGATTCGCGTCATGATGTTTAGAGCATAGAGAGCGCTGCCGTAGGCAAAGGGAACAGTTGCGGCCTCTTCTAAGCTCCACTTGTCAGGGACATCAATGACCAACGCCTCGGAAATATCGACGAGTGTGCGCTGGCAGAATAGTAAATTTCTGAGTTACCAAGCCACCATACTTAATTCCATTTGATCGCACTTTCCTTACACATATAAACACAAACTTCTTCAGACATTTAACAGTTTTTGATAAGAAGGGATCGGATACCTTTTCACTGAACTGGAATTCCAGCTAGCAAGTTTATTAAGCAAATACTTGTTTTTCCATTCGAGACATAGTCACATAATGTTGACAGCTGACAAGCACAACTGAGAGCGTAGCTCATATAATAAGAAAGGTATTCTTATTAAATACGAGTACGTATTTAATGTTGAGGGCTGTTGTGTTCATCTGTGCGTCATACTGTGTTTACAAACGGCTTTTGACGAAGTTAGTTTACAAGCGATAGAATAATAACATGACATAATTCGAATTTATTTTCTTTTAATAATCTTCAGACTGGTATGCAGTAATTGAAGGGATTGAGGGCCGGGTGC
>JAWQUT010000003.1:6551690-6564138 GCA_033807755.1 Ellobium chinense
ACTTACACATGCAGACCTCAGAGCGGCCATAACACGTTTGCCATTCGGTAAATATCCTGCGGCATCAGCTCCCAGTATGTTCTCAGTTAGGCCTAAATCTGCACAGAGAAATAAATCAATCACTGAGCATAAATAAATCAATCGAACGAGCAGCCATCTCAAGAGACCATATTGGAAAAGTAAAAATTACCGACGTCACCAGCTGACCAGAGCAAATCGCATCATGTTGAAAAATGTGTAATAGCATTTATCTGATCTGACTGAGTAAAAGCGAATAAAGCAATACTATTCTGTAGTCTTTTTCTACTCATTTATCTTGATTTAAGTCTTGGATGATGAATAACGTAGATAGATGAACCGCAATGATTTCTGATAGTGATATATTTTTGAGACAGACCACCAGCCAACCAACCAACCAACCAACCAACCAACCAACCAACCAACCAACCAACCAACCAACCTGCCAGCCAGCCAACCAACCAACCAACCAACCAACCAACCAACCAACCAACCAGTAACCGAACACTGCTGCGGCTGTTATTTACAGAAAAAAATAATTATCTGTTCCATTCGCGAATATAACTGCAAGAAATAGGAAACTGTAACCTCAGTGTCCCAAATTGCTACATACAACCATCATAAAGCAACATAAACGAAAAGAGGCTTCCTTGCCAGTACTGCTGCCTAACTTCAGCCGATTACCAGAGCCATGTGAATACTTACAAGACGGCGAAAGTTTTCCTTCGGCAACTTTAAAGTCATTCTGATTTAGTCCAGCGTAGCAAACGCTCATTGCAGACATTCTGTTCTGGTCAACTGGCCTGTGGACAGGAAAAACAGACATCTCCACAAACATTCTGATCATAGTGATAACCAGTGCGGTTTGATCTTACTCAAAGTCCATCAGTTGTTAACAGTAGCACTCTGAGTTTTGTGGCTTGCAAGTTGGAATCAGACCGTTTACATTCCTTTAGATAAAGGTAGCTCTACCTGGCTATACTTTGGGTTTCTGCTATAGGTTGCAGGAGCTTAATTGGAAATGCCTCTTTGGGGCATTTGAAAAAATATTCTCCTCAGACTACATGAATGTTCCGAAAAGGCAAGGACTAGTCTGTAAGTCTGGAGCCACCACTGTGGTAAAATTCTATACTGTTTTCAGTAGGGGTACTTTGGAAAAAAATTTCGCAATTCCAGTTTACATGAAAAGGGGGGTCCAAAATTTGGCATTCTTTTGCATACCAGCTGCTCGCAGAAACTGAATCCGCTTAGACCCTTGAAAAGAGCTGCCTGCCAAAAATCTTTATTTAACAAATTCACCGATGTATCTCACAATTTTTGCGGTGTAGTTTTATGTTCTACAATTATTTCTACACATTATTTCTCTGCTATTATCGACTCGGATAGTCGACACATATTTAGCCAATTAGGCTCCTGCAACCTATAGTATCTGGCTGTACTACCTGACTATATACTCTCTTACACAACCGTGGTTAATTATAAATTTCGTGACTAACTCTTTGTCTTTACTTACAGTATATTTCGTTTTCCATGTAATTAAAAGGATCACAACCCTATTGTTTCTCACGCATTTGGAATCGAACCAATAAACCTGAAACATATATCTGCCCAGCTCTTAAGCAGTCAGTTGAATAATCATTTTTTTTTACTGACCCCTACCTCACATTGTCCACCCATCTGAGTGTTGACCTGTCGCCCCACACTAAAGGTTGTAAAGAAGCATCCTCACTAATGTCTGTGACTTGATCTGGTGAAGAGATTGTTCTGAAAATAATCGTCTGCTCATTTCTCCTCTTAGCCCGACAAGGCAGGAACTCATGCGAACATTTACCTACTTTATGTTGCAATAAATATTCTCTTTAACATTTAATCACAGTTTAAATGACTTGCATTGACAGTTTGTGAATGTAATCGCATCGATACTGAAATGCAGTATGTAATAGTGTATAACACTTAACCAAGGCGACGGAACAATTGGTCAAACTTTTTAAATGTAAATTGCGTAGCTATGAAATTCAGAACTGTGTTGCAAGAAGAGTTTCCTCATCACTGGTATATAATTAACACTTATTGTTCTAACGCATTCCTGAATGACACAAAAATGTTGAAAGTTATTTTTTTGGCAAAGAATATCATGTTATGAGTGACTAATATGCTAGTGGTGAGTAAACATGATGGCGAACCTTTTCTCCAATAGATCCGAGGGAGAGCTTTCATAAAGGCCACGGCTGTAACGGTAAATACAACCTGTCAAAAATAACTGTAAACACTTTTATAACGAAAGAATTGCTACAAACCAGATCTTGTTGTATTCAGCTTCCGGTGTCTTTACCTTAATATTTATATTCATGAATACTGTGTGACAGCACAATATATTCTCACCATAAGAAAAAGGATAGAGTGCCAAGGTTCCCCATTGCCCATCTCTGTGAATGTTTATGAATAAATCTTTTGCTCGTATCTCTTCTAAATCTTCGCTCTCCTCGGAGACGTCTGGTGACCTTGACCCAGGCTTCAGGTTACTGACCAAAGCACAACGTATCCGGTTTCCCCAGCCCTCCATCTTGAGACATTTCATTAGACCAATCACTCCGTTGTGATATTCGGAAGCCACAAGCCAAATTTTAGTGTCTTCTGGCAAATCTTCAATGTCAGAGAGTGTATACTTAAGTTCATCAACCCAGCTGTAGCTGAAGTCATCTACTTCTATGACCATTGGTGCATTTTGGATATCAACACGTTTTCTTAGAATATACAAAGTTGACATGACGCCGTCAGTCCTTTTATAAACAACATCTAATTCCGACTCAGCAAACTTTTTTTGCCACCCATCGTCGTCGTAGAACATCCCATATTGTCTACAGTTTTTGCTGGTAGTTACTTTTGTATCTTTCCTGTCCAGGATATATGCTATAGGAAAGTTCCCAGTAACTTCTTGAACAATTAAGAAGCCTCCGGGATTTAGTAGAGATGATGCCATCTGTAGAGTCTCAGTTAGATTTTCTTGATTGTGCAGGACATTCTTCAATACAACAGCTGTGTATTGTCCTGGAGCTTGATCAAAGTCTCCATTTATATCCCAGGCAACGGTCTCGACATTCAATGATTTTGTCCCGTTATCTTCAGCTTTGACTTTGTCACTAATGGTATAGGACCACTCCAGTCCTGGCTCTCTCCTTAACAACGGTATGAGATGGGTGAAGAACTGGCTTTGGCTTCCGTTGATCTCTAAGAACGATATCTTAAGGCTGCTGGTATTATCCAATATGATATCAATGCATGGTCTCAGTATTTCTGGAGTATTCAGACTCGCTAGAAGCTTGTCATTGGCCAGTAACTGGGAAGAGGCTGAGAGGAGTTTCCCTGTGCCTGCATTCTCATGTATCATGGATTGGAAGATGGATGCCAGAGTCTGTGCTAAGCCACAGTCGTCTAGTTTGGAGTATTCTGCCTGGAACTTAGGAAGCGAGTAAGAAGTTGATGTTGGACGTGAAGAATTCATGAGCTCCTTCAAGACCATCTCATCGTAAGGCAAACGTTTAAGGTTCGAAGTCAGATGTTTAAATTGTGCAGCTATGAAGTCGGTGCAGTCGGAAGCGTAGTTTTTCAGTGACCCTGATGGTGCACGAGGACTGTTTTCTATGTAGGGTACAAAGCGATTTTCGTCCAGAGTTCCTTCCTTGGGTGGAGTCCGAACACGTTCAGTAGTGGTGAGTCCTTGTACTCTAACTCCACCCCCTGTCATGGCGTGGTCGCTTTTCGTAATCTCAGCTTTAATGTCTGGAATGAGATAAACATGGGCTTTTTATTATTTAGGATAAAATAAAGCTTCGAAATGCGCTTAATGTAGACGAAAAGGCAGAGAAAGTGAGTGGAATGTGAAAAGGTGAACAGCGTCTTGATATCCAGAAAATGGGGTTTTGCCCTTGCAAAACTTTATCTCAGCAGCTTTGATAGCAATACTTGTATGCAGTTATTATTGAGTTTGCGCAGTATGGCCATAATGATCGTATACACTCAGAGAAATGATTCATTACTATGTATAAAATGTACATGTATATGCACACATTAATTTTTTTTGTGGTTGTTTGATTCTGCATAGCCATTTTTTACAGCTAAAAGTCCGTCATATAAGTCAAATATTATCCATCGGATGAATAGTTAAAAATGATAAATTTTAGTGACTTTTAATAAAGACTGAATAGATGTTAGGGTTGGTGCTCAGCCGTAGGCTTCATGTTCAACTATGACAAGAAATCCTAGCTTAAGACAAATGGCAACACAATAAGCAGCGTTACTTACAAAGTACATCGTCATCTTTTCGCTGCAGAGGGTGGTGGTTTGGATCAATCACAAGGGAATCCACCCTGACGGGAACACCCGCATCGAGTTTTCCTGGGGCTTCAGCCATGGCTTGTAATAGACAATCTAGATAGACATCCCAGTTTCCTTGCCACGCCATGGCAAAAATTGAAACTGAAAGACACACAAAAAAAAACCAGGCAATTTTTCTAAACTTTAGTGAGCTACAAACATTGACGCTATTTATGGCTCCCTCCGTCATACAGAGAATCAAAAATATCTTTCAGTTACAGGCAGGGTTGTCATTATATCGATATTAGCCGTGTACTAAGAGCGATTTCCCAAGGCATCTCAAAGACTACCAGTAATCACTAAAATAATAACAATCATAAACGGCCGATCACCGGACATTGTGTTTTTTTAGAGGGGCGATTTGAATAGCAAGTATAAGAAATGTTTTAAGGAGTTTTTTTTATTCGTGCTGCGCCTTGTCCAGGAAGTGTATGTTCATTAGCTGAGTTAGCCAAGGAGGAAGAATAAAAATTATGAATATTTTTGTGTGATTCTGACTCATACAGTATAATTCTCTGCGGATCAGTTGATGACCTATTAGGACAAGATATAATAACATACTAGACCTGCTTGCAAGAATTGTCTTGCCAGTGTGGGATACCAAACAACCTTCCTCCAAACTTCCTTGCCTGGGTAGAATGAGAACAGTTTCGGCAGGGATTTGGCTCCCTGCTTCGGCCGATGCTCAGGTATTACAAGCTCAACTAAAAACCAATTAATATCTTCAGCCATAAGAAAAAAAACTTTCTATCCCAGCTTGTAAACAGGGCAACCACCAACCCACCTCAGGTTGAGTTGATAATTTTCAATGTTTGTGATGCATATACTTTCAAAGTCTGCATTAAATCTTATTGTCATTGTCATTGTCATTGACATAGGATCTCTCGCCTCGTGCGTCACGTCTCACGCCTCATACACGACAAGAAAGTAAGCTCTTATGCATGTAAACTCAGCCTTACGTACATGAATACCACACCTACCAAGCCAAAATAAAAGCCCATTGCCGGTGGAAACAAAAAGAAAAAGAAGCAGAAAGAAAAATAGAAAAGAAATCCCTCAGGGCTGGGAATGCTACGTAGAGGAAGAAGATGTGGGGGAGGGGGGGGGCGGATCAGATGAGGAAAATTAATCAGTTCAAAAGAGAAAAAAATATCTTACGATCAGAGGACGCTCTACACACTCCCTTAAATAAACCGTCTCGTTCCATCCCCATCAATCTCCCGACTGTGTAAAATTCCTCTTGGGTCATCGGAAATGGGCCCAGATCCACAACCTCTGGATCTTTGACCACCGTCACAGCAGGAAGTGTCTTCAAACCACCTGACAAGAGCTCAATGCGTCCATCAGACACCAACATTTGTGCCTGGGAGATCTCGTAACGGCCGTTGGTTGTAAATATCCTGACACTCAGTGTTATGGGGTCTGGGTATATGAAAAGATAATGGCAATGACAATGATGATAATGGTTGTGGTAGGGGAATGTGATGATGGTGGTGATTAAGAGTGCCCACAGACATAAAGGTATAAAGATGTCAATAGCACCTGGTATAAAAAATAAATATGCAGTTTTGAATAGTCCCTATAAAATCAGAAAACTGGCCATGGAGAGGGGGAAAGGGGTTGGATTTTAATTTCAAAGCTTTAGATAGGTGCAAATACATTTGTAGACTCTGAATAGACTCAAGTATAAAATTTGTAGTTGTTGCTTGGTGGGTAAGGTTATCCTGTTTACAGAGTGAAAAGGCCTAGAATATTAGGTAGCCTGCTTCACTGTCTAAGTTCTCAAAATCTAACTGGTTTAGGGGCATTTTTTCTTTGTGTCAAAATTTGGAGGAAGAGCTAAACAACATGTTTGGAAAGTATTTTGGCATGGGACCCCTAGATAAGTTAATGAGAGGTGTAAACCCTTATACAGCCAACAGTGAAAAAAAAAAAGCATTAGCATCTTCATACCTAAATGTGCAAAGCGGATCCCCTAATCCAGTCACAAGGACGTCAGTGCTTCAGTAACTGATAATGAATTGCTGGCTTGTTCTACCTTAAATAATTTACAGATTGAAACAAAATTGCGCTACTAAACTCGCATACTTTCCAAGTTGCCTGCATGGTGATTTATTGTTTCGTCACACTATGTATTTGAATAGGAAGTGTTTCCTTCCTTGATGACGACAATGATGATGATCAGTCACACACGTTGCAGTGGCCGTTTCACCTCGAATATTTGAATTTGTGGCCAGTTTCATTATTTAGGTTGATGATGGAGTCTAACGAGAATAACTATTTATAGATAAAGATTTTAAGAGTCTTATTAACCTGATCTTCATAAGTTCCTGAACAGATTTATCGTGCATTTGAAATCTTTCACACACAGCTGGAGGCTTCTAATCTTCTAGTCTATTGTGCTATATGATAATGCAAACAACCTTTCTTGTGTAATGACTATATATGCCTTTAAGTTTGAAAACCTAGCATGTGAATAGTGAATACTTTCAACAGCCTGCACTATATCATGAAATGCATTTCACATGACAGATGCCCCATTTTGAAATGTTTTATATGGATATAATGTAAATGTGTTTCGAAAATGGCCTGCATTATTAAATAAGGGTGCCATGTTGTTCAGAGATCAAAACTCATGTTGACATTTTAAAAATACTAAAACTCGCCAATATTTTCCCACAAAACTGCTGTTGCAAAGATATAAGCTGATTTATTTTTCTTTGCTTTGCCATAATAACGTTTCTTCTGCGTTCTCTAAGGTGTGTGAAAGTGACGTAAGTCATTTTTATAGCAAATTGATGATGAGATGATGGTTTTTATGACGATGATAATCCACAATCGACGTAACATATCTGCTTCAGGAAATAAGGGCAACTGCGGATAAAGTTAAAAACGATGAAGACACTGACCACAGTCCCACCTTACCCTCCTCAGAAAGATGAACCGGTTGTAAAAACCGTACATTCTCAAATCGGACCGCAAGAGACTCGAAGTTTTGTCCAAGATTCTTAGCTAAGGTTCTCCAAGCCAGCACCATAAGACTCGCCTCAGGCATCATTGCCTCCCCGTTTACCTGTAGTACAAGACGGGAATGGAGCACTTAATAACAGAAGTGGGAAGTGAGGAACACAAACAGTTGTTCACACAAAGTAGGATAAAGGGGAAAGCACATGAAAAGAAGACTGGGGATGACAAGATGCCAGTGAGCATAACTTCTAAAATGCTGAGTAACAGGGGGGAAAGACAGATGGAATCCAAAGGTCCTTGTGCATATTTGTTTTTATCCTGGCTTTCTTTTTTCATAGTTAANGCAAGAGACTCGAAGTTTTGTCCAAGATTCTTAGCTAAGGCTCTCCAAGCCAGCACCATAAGACTCGCCTCAGGCATCACTGACTCCCCGTTTACCTGTAGTACAAGACGGGAACGGAGCACTTAATAACAGAAGTGGGAAGTGAGGAACACAAACAGTTGCTCACACAAAGTAGGATAAAGGGGAAAGCACTAACACAAACAGATGCTCACACAAAGTAGAACAAAGGGGAAAGCACTTTTCCCTTTATCCTACTTTGTATGAGCATCTGTTGTGTCCGCTCACTCCCCACTCTCGTTTACCTGCAAATATACATGTATGACCATTCAGCTTTAGCCTTAAAGTTTAAAACACAACTGCCGTAAGACAATCAAATTCAAACTACTATTTATTGTGGAATGTGACTGGCTATGGCGATTTGAAACTTGGCCAGTCATTGGCTGACACGGATCTCTTGATTTCAGTTTTACATCGGCAAGCAGGCATGCGTCTAGAGACAATCAGTTACAAATTATCAAACACTGATTAGCAATAATAATAAAGAGGGTTTCTATAACGCCTCACCTCTGAAAAGCTCAAAGTGGTTTACAGTACAAACACTGCTATCAGACACTCATATCCTATGACAAACTCACACACACATAAAGACATACGTAAGCACTGCTTACTACAGGATTTTCTATGCAAAAACTTTATATGGAAAGAAAATGATTGATTACTGCGACATAACCATCTGCCTCCGTTAGCTGTCATACATATATTTTTTTCTCTTTTTTTCTTAGAGAATTAAGAGCTGTTACTGTTATCAAATCTCCCCTTGCAGTTTGACGGTGGTTGAAGAGGGTAGGGAAAGCAGTCATTATGGCCTGTGACAGATCTCGGTCTTAATGGAGTCTATGCAATACTAGTATCACGGCCATTTTACAGAATTATTTACTGCAGGTGACCCAGTAACTGGCAGTGACGTAATAACAACATATCCTTTAGAACTAAAGATTTATTCCATTGCACGGATATCACAGCAAGCTGCAAACATGCGCGGTTTCATGCTCATTAACTGCGCATTCTAGTTTATATTATATTAAACATCTAATGCCCGTTGTGTCCATATTTTTTTTTTTTTGCCTCTTGCTCAGTTCTCCGCTATGCCTACGCCGTGACACATAGATTGTGACGTTAGTAAAACAGCACATGACCCAAAGAAGGAAGTCGTGCACAGACTCCATTTGACCAGAACAACACGAATGAAGCCTACCTTGTAACCCGACAAATACTCATATTCAGCTCCATTCGAGACGTCGATTTTAAAGTGTACTTTGCCATCGTCTCTCTGGTAATCGGTGTAGACTGGAACCCACCAGCATTTGGAATGATCCCAAATATTCGAGATCGCCGACGAAATCTTAGGTGTCTCCAAGGGGACGGGGAACTCCACGGGTGGATGAAGCTTCAAAGGATTGACGTCAACGCCACTGAGATAGCACCTGTTGGGCCACAGCAGTAGGTAATTTATAAGAAACCACTCAGTTTTGGAAACCACTATGTATTGCATCCATATATATCAACATTGCGTCGTATTCCGTGACCCTAAGAATTGCATTTTAACTATGAAAAAAGAAAGCCAGGATAAAAAAAAAATATACACAAGGACCTTTGGATTCCATCTGTCTTTCCCCCCTGTTACTCAGCATTTTAGAAGTTATGCTCACGGGCATCTTGTCATCCCTAGTCTTCTTTTCACTACACAATACTGTATGACAGAGGAAACTAAAATTCTACTCACTGGCCAATACTGGAGAGACACAATCCAACGTTGTCACTGTAAACTTTTCTCATCAAAGAAAGTGGGAGGATTTCCTTGCCCAACGTCTTTTTGATCAGAGGCAGCAAGAGTCCATGAGGACCGATCTCAATGACAATGGCGTCTTTCGGGATCTTCTGAACAGCTCCATGGAAACAGACGGGGTTGGTAAAGTTGTGTATATAGTAGTCTTGTGATATAGTCTGCGCAGCAGCAGTGTTCCAGTCTTCTTCCTTGAAAGCGGTGCTGAGCCATTTAGAAGATCTTTTCTTGGGGCACGGAAATAGCTGGAAGTTTCATTAATAAAAAAAAGTATGTCGCGATTAATTATTTTCATTTCATAGCAAAGACCCTTCCCATGTCTTCCTGATTTAATTTGTTGGTAACCACAATGGCAGGATGATGCCAAACCTATAGCGTCTCAGGTTATGTTACGAGAAGTTTTTACTATTCTATTTTCAGCAATGTATGATTCACAATGAACAGCCTTGTACTAACTGTGTAATTTATAGAGGGAAAGCATCAAACAACACCGACAAAAACAACGGCAACAAAGCAAAGAACAGTCACAACAAATTCAAGAAGAGTCAACAAGCTGAAATCTGAAAGTGGAGCTCATGTAAATTTTCACCTTTGAGAAAGTAAATAATTATAATACAAACTTCCTGTAATAAACTTCTTGCCTCTTTTCTTTTTCTAATATTTTGATTTTGATCTAGGATTGCCCACGTCTTATGGGCGTGAGCCCAACATACTATCTGAAATAGGGAACTGATAGTAAAACTGCTTAAAGGAAGGCTGCATCGTCCTACAGACCATACTAACGTTAATACTACGTTAATTACTAGCTGAATAACACATTGTCAGATAGAGGTGTCTGTAGCTGCTGGAACTTCAGTGATACCATCGTTTTTGCCACAGGTCTCTGCTGATCCGGAAAGGGGAATAATTCTGGATGCAAAGGCCAAATCCGGTAACTTAGCTCTCTTTCTAGCGTCATATTACATACGTACACAATAACAGAAGAATGCTATTTCTTCGCAAAATTGACTCGGTGGGCACCATAGATGATTTTTAGAGAGAAAATATATTGAAAAACGGAAAATTATTTTGTACGTGCGTGTCAAGATAAGGTATACTTTCTGATATTCAAAGAAAAATTTCTCAAGGTTGTACAAATTGCAATGGGTCTAAATTGCATGCAAAAACTAGTCCCCTGAAATCGATGTTCTGACATTTAAAACATTTCTATATTTTGAGTTGAGCCCATCAACGAAGGTGTGATCACTGGTTGGTTATGAGGTGGGCGTAAGTAAACTGAAACATTCAAAACCAGTTTTTGTTGTACTTATAGGAACAGAAACAATACGCACAAGGTTTCCTATTCATAAATGATTCAGACCTAGTGAAATATAAAATGCAGAACCGCTATCGACTTTATGACGATTTTGATGAATACTGAATAATAAGAAATCATGACTAGATAATGTTCTTGCCAGCATGGTTATACTGTTCATAGTCTCTCCCGATCTCATCTTAGCGAGGAGCTGCACGCAAAACGACTGCACCTACAAGATTATTCCAGTCTTCGATAACCTTGGACATCATCGGCCGAATTGTCCAAGCGATCGGATTTTTTACTCTTTGCTGCTAAAATATTCTTTCCCATCCCTCCCTCTAACTATGCATGTTGAGCAAATTTCTGAAAAAAACATGGCCATTTTGGGGCATTCCTTTCTGGCCTCCTTTAACTCAAAAAAAAAAAAGCAGAGTAAAAAAGAAAGAAAGAAAGAAAGAAAGAAAGAAAGAAAGAAAGAAAGAAAGAAAGAAAATACATCTAAATGATTGAGTTCTAAAAATGTTCACACTGCACTGTAACGCTCATTCTCAGAACATAACACATTCTTACAACAGTGATGGGGTTCAAGGGTCACACTTTTTGGGTTTGTGTTTCATGCTCACTCAGTCACCCATTCTTACAGGTTTGAGAATTCTCTCCTGGATGTGATTCAGTTGTTTCAGCACCGGTGTGTGATAGGCAACGTTACCAGACTTCACTTCACGAACAAAGATCCCTTCTGCCTTGAGTTCCTCCATGAAGATGGCCATGGGAGCCGCCCACCCGGAAATGGTGACTGAGTCATGCGCGTTGTGGCATGCTGGGATAACTCCCTCAGGGCATCGTTTCAGGCATTCATCCCAGGTAAGCCCTGTGGGTTTGATGTTCAAGAAAACGCCATGATCAGTGTTAAAGAATCATTGTAGAACTGAAAAATTAACATGAAAATAGAACTTTTGTTTGCCCTGTACAGAAATTGCTATACAATGCTATACAGTGTTATAAATCTCATAATACAGATAAACGTAGAAAAATATACATTATACATATAATTATAGATACATGAAATCCTTAGAAAGTCATTCCTAGTCGGCGCAGTACAGCACCATGGTTTCCAGCTCTAACGCCAGGCACTCATTCACACCATAGTCGTCTGGGGATAGGACAGTGAAGTGATTCAAGTAAAACCGCTCACCCCAGAAGTCGAACTTCAAACTCCGAGTTTACAGTCTTCAGTTTATGAGAACTATTGACAAAGCCATACAGCCACGCTACCGCCAATTTATGATTCTGTAGAAGATTTCTCATCATTACTAAAGACAGCAAAGGGAACAATTTTACAGATTAAGAAATACCCTTTTTCTTATTTTCTCTTCTTGGTAGGGGTCCATTTCTAGAGCTGCCTGAGCATGCGGTTTCTCTGATCAACTTGAACAATTCCACTTAATACAAAGTCTATGACTGAATACTGAACAGGTGAAGTTTGCGTCATTTACCTTGCGCATCCCAACATTAGGCAAACACCACACACACACACACACACACACACACACACACACACACACACACACACACACACACACACACACACACACACACACACACA
>JAWQUT010000003.1:6564167-6574878 GCA_033807755.1 Ellobium chinense
TTTTCACGGAGTCTAATGCATTCGTCTATGATGCCTTTCGGTGCGCTAGGTATTCTTTCGCCGCTGGTGCGTTGCCTGCCTGCCCATTTGTAAAATGGGGTGTTAGTCTTGTATTCTATAAAGGACATTTCTAAATTTCACACCAGTCCTACCATATATTTCTACTAATTAAAACCGAGATAATACAACGTGCAAAGTTTCCACCTTTCTTAAGTAACCATTTTTAAAAAAAAATCTACCTAATCTGACGCCAAGAGTTAGAGTGCAGATTACAAATGCCCACCATAGTCTTTAGCTCACCTACAGCAGCCATTTTTCCTTCAGGTAGAAGATCTGCTCCTTCATCTTTTGCTGCAGTGCGAGCGTAGGCCACACTGACAGACTGTTCACGAGTGAGACATCCATCGGAGTAGCCACATGCAGCTTCACCATTTGAGTGGCCAACGATTCCATCTGGTTCAATGCCAACAGCTCGCAAGACATCCACCAGAGCGATCTGTCCGGTGGTATTTTAGGCATCAGTACGAGACAAGTCTGTCTGTCTGTCTGTCTGTCTGTCTGTCTGTCTGTCTGTCTGTCTGTCTGTCTGTTTGTCTGTCTGTCTGTCTAGCTGGATGCACTATATTTTACTTTACGCAGGGACAATCTTTGCTTGGACCAATACCCCGATAAGAAAGAGCCATCCTGTCTGAGATTCGGGTTTGGACGCCTCAGTGGCCGTATGCATAATCCATACTTTAGTTAACGAATGGCCTTAAACACAGTGAACACTACTAATGTTTTGGGAGTTTCCCTTGGTTACCGCAATGCGTTAACTAACGTAACGATTATGCCTACGGCCACTGGACTGCCGGTAAGATCGTGCACATTGTGTGAAAGAAAACCTCAGACCTTTAATAGTTTCGTAGTACGAGAAGAAGCTGCGAAATATACGTATCTTACGTAATTTACCGATGGAAGAATGTATTGGAGTATTGTCTGCACTTGTTCGGGCATTTCACAAAATATCAGTGATCGGGAAGTTAGTGTTCTTTCCCGACATGAGCCAATGTCGCACTTTTGCCCCAAGAAATATCAATAACCAAAACCAATAAGGGTATTTTATAATAAAAAATGAGTAATTTTGGGTATTGTACTCAAGCTACGAAATAAGCATAACATTAAAGATCAAGCGGAGAGACAGGGTTTAATATTCCTGCCAGGACAGTTACACGGTCGTAAGAAAAAAAAAAGTCCATAAAATTCTATCCCCATTCGCCTGTCTGATAAAAGTAGGGTGCTTTTATATGCAATACCAGGACAGTACAAAATCTGTCTAGACGACAGGTTAAGCAGAAGGGACCGCAGATGTGTTAACCTGAAGGCAGTTTGAATTTTATTCTCACCTGAGAGAAGGTTTGGTATAAGTGTAGCCATCTGTGCGGAACACCAGTGAACGAAACGTGAGCTTATATTTTAGCCATTTGAGGTTTCGTTTTGTTGCTTAAAAACAAACTGAAGTACTGTACTTGTATTTTTACTGCATTTTTAAAAAGAACTCTCCAAGTGTATCAAATCATGAAAGAAGAATTAACGACTGTGAAACTTCTTGTAACTGAGTGTAGAGCAAATTATTTACTGGCTGACAGAGGTGAATTGAATTAAAGATTTAAAAACAAAACCTGTGGCTGTATGCATAATCCTTACGCTAGTAAACGCAATGCGGTAACCACGGGAAACTCCCAAAACATTAGTAGTATTCACTGTGGTAAACGCAATACGTTAATTAACGTATGGATTATGCATACGGCCACTGAACACAGACTGTGAAGAAGGAGAAATCTATTTAATGTAAGCATCATAGGTGGTGAGGACGCATCCATTCCTGGGTTTGTACAAGTGAACGGGGTTTTCTCAACGTTCGTCTGTTGATCACGCAAGGTGAGGCCGTGTGTGTAAGACAGTTGTCTTAAAAGTAAAAATCAAATCAAATGTTATCTGTTTTACCCTTTTCATTTGAGACTTTTTTTTTCTTTATGTCCAACATCCAATAATGACTTAAAAATTCCAACAGCAATGAATTTCAGTATCGCCCAAGAAATAATCACGGAAATATATATTACTTTTATTACATAGCAATATTCATTATCTATATTAATAAACCGCTTCAGCCAAATTTATGTCACTGATTTCTTGAGAACTACGTAACGTAAAAACATGCGGTTTTCACCTAAATTCGTAAAAAAATACACAAAAAGTAACTATACACGGTCTATATTATATCTCTATGTACACATCAGTCCTCTTTCTTTTTTTTTTACCCTTTAAAAAAAAAAAAGAATGTGTATAGCAACGAAATGCAATCTCCGATAAATCTTTTCAATCCGCCCGATTCGCCAATCGTCCAACTTTTTCACGGAGTCTAATGCATTCGTCTATGATGCCTTTCGGTGCGCTAGATATTCTTTCGCCGCTGGTGCGTTGCCTGCCTGCCTATTTGTAAAATGGAGTGTTAGTCTTGTTATGTTAATATTACCTGAATTGCTGTAATGACAACCAGAGGCTTCGTGACATCCAGAGACTTGTCATCAGACGCCGCTTGGAAGAACGCCATCAGATCAATGCCGTATCTTTCCTTGGTGAACTGTGCTGTCTTCTCAATGGAGTCCCTAAACACGGAAATCTCCATCATGTCTCTACCCATATTCGGCCACTGACAGCCCATGCCGGGGAAGACAAACCAGACTGGTGGTCGATTAGCAAGTGCTGCCTGAAGGATGAGTAAATATTTCAGTCTATTATGTCAGAGAAACAACTAAACAGGACTTTAATCCCAGATTATAACAAATAAAACAATGAAATTTTAATAATACATACTGCCATCATACGGAAACAGACAATCGGAGGCAGATTTCTATCCATTGCAGTGACATGGTTCCAGAATGACACTAAGCAGTAAGCAGCCATCCATCTATTAGTCTTTCTTCTCTATTTCCTTTGCTAGATAAATTCGATCATAAAATACCACCACATCCGAAAAAAAAGGAATCGCTTCTAGGGGATATTCACACAATTTGATAAAAACAACGCCTTTGTGCAGCGCTCCGATCCGCTGGAATCCGCAAACCTAAGAACTTATCGTGACACATTATCAAAATGATTCATGACTGATTACCTGGCACTCCTCGATCTCGTTCGGTCCATTCAGCACGGTGTACCCTCTGTATGGCATCTTGTAACTATCCATGTTCGCAGATTGAGACAGCAAAGCATGTACCTCGAGACAAGTGCTGTTCTTCTTGGCAAATTGCAGCATGTGTTGGGCACCTTCTTCAGTTCTCCCGGCATATGTAAAGAGTCTCATGGCTTTTCCATCAGAACTGAGAGCCTTGCCTCTGGTATCTGGTGGTCTAAATGGGCGAAAAAAAACCCAACCAAGGCATAATCTAAATAAACGAGAACAACTTACGTGAGATCATCAAAAACAAGTGCCACTTATCGAAGAAACTTCATGACTTTTGTCAATTGGTCAATTGATACTGCTCTAACTTCCAGATTTCTTCCTCCAAGTGGAAACACAACTTCCGCCAGACAGTCGAAATCAAAATTAAAATACAGTTACCAGTAGCACATATCGAGAAGAACTTACTAAGTTGGTTTGAAACTTTCATTTTTTTTTATTTACTGAGTCAGATCTCTTCAGGTTTATTTGTGAATGATGTGTCATGGAAAACGATGTTTCGTTGAGAATTGTATACCAGTATTATCCTTAATATTTTAAGAAGAAATGTTTTGACTTTGTCGTGCGCGGTTGCCTCAAATCCTCCACAATACTTATCGTTTGACCTTCGGCAGCATCCAGGGATTCTACTACCTAGTGTTTGGTTTTGGATTGCATATGGGGAGGATCAGGAAAGAGAAAGTACACATGAGAGGTTTAGGCAATGGGCCAAATCACTGCTTGTGTACAATCATATTCATCCGCTAATATATAAAATGCCAATGCTGGGAAGCACTGCCAGCCAATTTCAGAGTGTTAAATATGTAAAAAGACTGTGATCCACATAAAACATCCAATTTTAAGGTTTCAGGTACAATCTGAGCCTAATAGATATAATATAAAGTAATGTAGGGCTATATATTGGGACGTTGTCAAACCAGCCTAATGAAAATTTTAAGAATCAAATCAGAAGGCGAGGTGACTATTTTTGAAAGAGATTTGTGGAAACTTTTGGATGTTAACGCCCCACTCCCCATTTTTCTTCCCCTTAAAATATCGGGCAAAAGAAGTCTTTTAACTTTTTTAGGAAAAAATATTCCGACATCACAGTAGAATTATTTGTAGAATAACATATTTTGTTTTTATTGGGCCGAAAGAAGGAAAAATAATCGGTGCCATAATCGGTCTATGGATCGTCCCAAAGGAGCTTTTTCTTCCCTAGGCCTGCCCTTATTCGTACCCCTTACCCTAAACCAAGCAGTAGACGGGAGATTCCCTGAATATTGCCTGATCTTCAGATTTCACCACTACTCGTACAACCAAAGGCTTAATACTGCTATCCCTTTCGTAGTGCCACATAAAAAATGTCGATTGACTCGCTCCCTATTATTGTTATCGCTTCCTTTCATTCACTCGGCATGGATTCACAACTCTGGAGCTCTCGATTTCGTCGGATCTCAACCCACTCTCCCTACCTTTCCCCTCCTCTTTTTTTTTCATTATTAAAACACTGACGAATGCCGGCACACTTACGGTGAAATCAAGTTCATACGACAAACTATCACTCCAAACGTTGTTTCACTTATGGCGAAATAGAACTCTTCCGACAAACGCCCACACACTTACGATGTAATCGAGTTCATCCGACAAATACTCACCCACTTACGGCAAAATCAAGCTTGTCCGACAAACGCTCCCCCCGCTTATGGCAAAATCGAGCTCGTCCGACAACTTACCCTAGAATGACATGGGCGTTTGACCCGGAGAGACCAAAGTTGTTGACGCTCACAAGTCCGCCGTCGTACTTGGTGTTTTCAGTGACCACTTTGATTGTACCATCAAACAGAGCTGGGATGTTCGGGTTGAGCGTCTTGAGATGGAGGTTGGCCGGGATCATCCCGCCGTGTATTGACAATATCACTTTCGTCAAGGCAACCATACCTGCCAGATAAAGGATAAGAGGAAGGAATTCCTAATGAGACTCACAAAGTCTGAGGCTCTTGTCTCAGTGGACACTGGAGTTAGCAGCTCGCCTTGACTGATGTTCGTGTCTCGTCTGCATTAGGATTAAGATTATGAATAGCGTTAGGGTTAATGGGTAGGATTATGGGTAATGTTTGGACTGTGTTGGTAGGCATGAATTCCGGAGAGGAGTGTGAGTCTCATTCAGAATTTCTTCAAAATAGGAATTACTTCACCAGAACAATTCAGCATTATTATATCCGGATAACTTACCGGAAACGATCTAAGAACAAAGATATGATAAGCTTCCATTTGCTAATTACTGACAAAGACACCCAGTGTTTTATTATTTGTCATATTTCAGAATGTCAGATTGGGTGAAAACAGGTTTTCTTCTGTAATCTGGCGAGATGTAGGCCTATACATTTTTTTCCCGTACACCAAAGACCTAATCTATCACTATATTGTACAGTCCTGCTTAAATGACTTTAGGGGTTGTCATAGTTTACTATTATTTCTCTTAAGGAACAGGGGTAAAGATTTGCTTCACAGTCTAAAGAAATCTCGAGACTAATTTTTTTTTCATAAAATTTAAGCTGAGTATATTTTTCATTTGACCCTGAAGTATCTGAGAAAACACCACGGGAACATTGGGATTTTCTCTATGGGTGTGTCCCTAGTGCTCGTGCTATGTGACGTCAACAAGCAAGATAGGCTAGCAGGCGATTGTTTAGACTGTTTGCACAAGCGTCTGCACAGGTCGTCTAATAGCTTTTCTAACTTTATGACGTCATATAGCATGAGTAATGGCGGCACACAGAGGATCAAAATCCCGACATTCCAGAGCTGTGTCCTCAGAAATGATCAGGCGGAAGGAAAACATACTCGATTTAAAGTTTTTGGAAAAAAAATAATGTTGACTTTTAGATGCGAAGCAAACATCTACCTCTGTCCCTTTAAGTCGCGTTATATAAGTGGCCCCTTAATATACAGGTCAATTACAGATGGAGCAGCGTAGACTAAAAATCAAAAGGTCAGGGTTCGATTTCCGACAGGATTATGTTGTAAATGCTTAGGGAAACTATTTGATTTCCATTTTCCTCAGTCCACCCATGTGTAAAATGGCGTCTCTGTGGTGTCGAAATGCTGGTGATCAACCCCTGTAAATGGCAGTGGAGCTGTTTCCTCCCCAAAGAGTTGAGAAAGTCCTAGAGTGATTAGGCCTGTTGGGGTAATAATAGTGTGAAGTCATCTGAGCGGGCATTTGCCTGGTTACGAGACTTATAAACTGTATAATTGTTATTATTATCATCACCACTACTATTGTTATTATTGACTGAGGGAGAGGAATTGTCGCCGTCGATCACATTCCCTAGGTTTCAGTCAAATAAATTCTGCAAAATCTTCTGTCTATCTGTCTGTCTCTCTGTGCGCGCGTATGTGTGTGCGTGCATGTTTCGTGTGTGTGTGTATATGCGCGCGCATGCGTGTGCATGCGCACTTGCTCGCGCTTACGTACCAGAGGTCCATTCGTTGTGTCCACAATTAGACTTGACCGATCCAATCAGCAGAGGTTTACTTCTGTTGTTAGTCATCAAACCATTATGAGTAAGACTAATAATTTCCTGGGGATCTCCTACCTTTGTGCCTGTACCATGAGTCTCCAGGTAAGTTACCTATACCGAAGTTGTAAGAAAGTAAAATAAAAATATTAAAGTTCAGTTTAAAAGGTTTAATTAAACCATAGACCAACATCATTTCACAATACAATTAGAATAATTACAATAGTCATAGACCTATCAGATTTAGGTCCGCCCACAGCTGACAACACAGAGATCAGTATGAGTGGTTCTGGTAAATACGACCTCTCTCAAGGTCCAATACACAGTGCATTCTAAGGTTGCTATAAAAGCATACTGAATAATTCATTCATTCATTCATTCATTCATTCATTCATTCATTCATTCATTCATTCATTCATTCATTCATTCATTTTCACTTTATCTGAAACATCTTATTTTTCTTTTTTTACTACACTCACTATTAACTCTCAAACAGGCACTGTAATTGGGTTACCAAAAAAAATTCACGTCTGAGCCCCTCTCCCCCCCCCCCCCCCCCCCCCCAAAAAANTTCACTTTATCTGAAACATCTTATTTTTTCCTTTCTACTACACTCACTATTAACTCTCAAACAGGCGCTGTAATTGGGTTACCAAAAAAATGCACGTCTGAGCCCCCGCCACCCCACCCCCACCCAAAAAAAAATACAATGAATAACATGGATACAATACTCCGCAAAGATGCATATTTATATATTCCTCATGCACACTGTTTTCACTCATCATTATACACTTTGTTAGTTATATGCATTCAAATCTCTTATATACTGTGATTTCTGGGTGCAATAACTTTCCACTAAAGCCTCTTTCAGGTAATATTGCCCGTTCATGGCTTTAACACAGACACTTGCGCACCATTGTGTTAAATGGTATACTGGTGCTGGTGCAGCCCAGAAATTGAAAATAGAAGGTCACGTCATCAATAATGTATGTTAATGAATTTGATTGAATATGTTTTTTTTTTTTTAGCAAACATACGTATGTTTGTTTTTCCATACAGCAATTTTTCGTAGCCAAAGTTTTTCACACAAATTTGGGCCTTTTTCTATTTCATATAACTGTTTCAATTTTGTTGTAACTTTTTTGTTTTGTTTTCGAGCGCCCAATTTTCGGTGTCTCTGTTGGCAAAGACGAAGAAAGTTTGTCTAAATTTCCTCACGGTTTCAACGTAAATTTGTAAAAAGGTATATCAGAAATGTTAACTTGTTCAAGCATTTCACTCCGTTTGGCACTGCCGTGTGGTGCTGGATCAAACAGTCTTATGAGAGCTGTAGTGAAAGTGTAACTGTCGTATGGTGCTGGATCAAACAGTCTTATGAGAGCTGTAGTGGAAGTGTAACTGTCGTATGGTGCTGGATCAAACAGTCTTATGAGAGCTGTAGTGAAAGTGTAACTGTCGTATGGTGCTGGATCTAACAGTCTTATGAGAGCTGTAGTGAAAGTGTAACTGTCGTGTGGTGCTGGATCAAACAGTCTTATGAGAGCTGTAGTGAAAGTGTAACTGTCGTATGATGCTGGATCAAACTGTCTTATGAGAGCTGTAGTGAAAGTGTGGGGCTGATTATTCGTTGTAATGTGTGCTGTAATCATATCCTTGTTACTGTTCTGTAAAGCGGCATGATGTGTGAAAATGTGTCTGACCCATCCATGCACTAGTTCAAGTCCTGGCTCACCTGTGAGGGATCAATCCCTGCACGAGAGTAAGCATTCTTCAGACACTCGTGTTGGAAGAGACCCCAAGGAGCCATAAAACCTGCAGACAAATGACACCAAATGAGAGATACATTTATACTTGACGAATCTTAGATGAGTAAGCAGGGAGGATGCCCATGCAAACAAAGACAGAGACATACTAATTTGTATAAGATGATGTGGCGAATGACGGATTCACTTAACATCCTCTTAAAACTCTAAACTGGAACACATCAGACAGCTGGACGGGAATCTAATAGGGATGGGAGCTTATCATGGCATTTCTGACATGGGATAGTGAACGAGGCAATCTGCCAGATTCAGGCAAATATGATCAACACGGATGGTAAATGGTTATCGTCAGTATTTTTGGCCGGATAAGTCAGATTTGGTTTGACTCTCTTATCCGGGAAGATTGATCCATATCGATGCTACTTCTTCGCCGGCTTTGGATGTGCCCTCGATTAGCTATTCGTTCTAATCGAAGGCGTCTTTAAAATTGCCGTAGAAGTCAGATTTGATCTGATTGACGGATTCAGGAATATTGTGCTGCTATGTCGCTACTTTCTTTGGTTTTAGTTGTTTTCTGGTCACGCCGCGTCGTTATATTCAAAGGCGCCTTTAAAGTTTCAGATTTGAACATTCTTCCTATGACATGTAAAGCAATCTCGGGTCTTATCATCTGGGTATCAGTGTAAATCGTTTGGTCTCCCGACAATAGTACTGACGTATAACAAGTCGACTACTGGCACAGTGCACCGAAGAGTTACTTTTAAGAAAATGGTCAATTTCCTTGCTCGTGGCTAGCTTCCGGTGAGTATGCTGGGATGGATACTCTTATCACTCGGTATAATTTCTCACCATTATCGTGCTTGCCGTCACAGTTTTCACTGCAGCTGATTATTCTTGCGTAGCTCCTCTTGCAGTCTCTCCTCCTTTGCAGAAGTATCATGGCTCCACCTTCAGACCTCACGAATCCATTCCCTGAGTGGTAAATCAAAAATGGTAGATCTTTGGCAATTTAATTTCTCGCTTAATAATATATATTGCATTTTCTAAAACCGCCTATGCCATGTACATATGAAGAAATCTGAAAACTTCCAACTGGCTTAAAGGCCTCCTATTAGCAAAGCTCTATTTCCATTTGAAGCGTAGCTGCTTTTTTTCTTCCAAGCACATACGGTTTGAGATGATAAGTTCCTACTGCTTTGATTTGATAGTTATTCGGTCAAACTTGCGTGGGCTCCACTATTTTATCAGTCTACAAGTACTACAGGGTCGTTTGAGCGGCGTTTTTACTCTTTACTACACCTACCTTTTATTAGGTCGCGAAACAAAGGATATTTTTTGGCTAAACAAAGTTAATGTTGATACAGTCCTGCTTAGGGTTAAGTTCCAAAACATTTTACTTGAAGATCCTCTTCGATAATTTTTGTAATCAACTACACTGATTCGTTCGAGTGATTTTGATGGCCCACTGAGGTCAACATTAAAATGGCTTTCACGGTGATGACTTTTGGTGCAATCGTTGTGTACGTGCCTCTCACAGTGCACTGCTATCATATCTTTCTGCTATTTAGTTGTCACTACTGTCTGTAATGTTCACAGCTCAGTCGTGGAACCCTGTGAGTAATATAACGTGCAGTTAGTTATATATGAATGTTAATGCACAAACCACTGGCATCAAACGCCTTGCATGCCCCATCTTTGCTGAGAAGGTTCATCTTGGAAAATTCGATGAAGAATTGCGGAGAAAGTATTACTTCAAGTCCACCAACCAATGCAGAGTCTATGAGGCCCAGTCTGATATTCCGGAATGCTTCCCCCAGAGCATACAGGCCGCTAGAGCATTTAGTGTCTATAGTCATGCATGGACCTGGAGGAACGTGAAACATAATATATGTACCGATGAAAGATGGAATTGTTACGACAAAGATGTATACCATAGAAGATTCCAAGAAGCTTATATTGACCAGGCACGGCAAAGACGACTAACATGGATGTATGACATGGAACGGTTATGACAAAGACGTATACCATGGCTGTACAAACTATGTATATATAACTGGACCGTATACGGCAAAGACACATACTACATGGACGGGTTACGGCAAAGATATATAGTTACCATGGATGTATAAAGTGGACTGGTTATGGCAGACAGGTATACCATCGACCGGTTATGACAAAAATATTATAAAATGTATAACGTGGACTTACAAAAATGTGTAATCGGG
>JAWQUT010000003.1:6589139-6602689 GCA_033807755.1 Ellobium chinense
GGTGGATATATATTTATTCTTCTTTTCATTTTGTTTTTCCTTCTTCAAACCATCTGTACCACTCTGTAGCGATAATTTCTGTATTCCATAGCTCCTCCTAACCATTCCCTTACCTCTGTCTGTTTCCTACCTCCTCAAAACCTGGGTGACGCCTTTGTTCTCGTTCTATCTGAACTCCCCTCACCTCTCTCTCTCTCTGTTTTCTTTAGTGAACTCTTATCGTATCCTTTTAAATTAGCACCCCTATAAAGTCTTAGATCTCTTCCTAGGTCTTCTTCTTCCTTATCATTATTAATCGTTATTATTCCTGATGAAGGAATTTTTAATTCCCAAAATTTGACTTTTTCTTATTGTGTGCTTCTTTTTGCAATTTAAATAAAATTGTATAGTAGGACACTGGTGGACGCTATTATATTTTATTTTGTGTGAAACAAATGATGATGATGATGATGATGATGATGATGATGATGATGATGATGATGATAAAGCATATGTCGTTTACTGCTCACACAACATGGCATTAAGCATGTAAAGCTACTCTAATGACAGATGCAACCCCCTCTCCCCGTAAACCTAAACAGTTTAGATCCTTATTCAATGTTAAACCTGTTGGTAGTCCCTTAAATTTGCTTTAACTATTGCTTAGCAAGCTGCTGCCAATGTTCTTCCCTTCCACTCAGCCCGTGCGATCATATTACCAATCAATTTCAAGAGTTAATAACAAAATGAGATTTATATTCAGCTTACTTTGCAAATTCATAATGTTCAACATTTATTATATGATATGCATTAATTTTCTGTCAGGAGGTGATAAAATCTCCAAAGTGTAGGGTCTAAAATATTTACGGCCCTTCATGCTATTCTGAATTGCTGACACTATTACTTTATATGAAGTGTAATGTTTAATTTGACACTTCAGATATGATTTTTTGCTCCATTGTAGTGAAGAGTGGGCATGGACGAAATCATTTTACAAGATATGACATCTAAATACGTCACATGCATTTTGGGTTTAAATTTACAGTATAAATATTTGTAATTTACCATATTTTGACGCGGAAGGAAACTCCTGTCTGCTTGTTTCCGATTGTAAAGGGTTGTTTTATCAATCAATCAGTAAATAATGTAATTACAGATACGTACTTTTACCACTATAATGTATTAGAAATGTGTTATGAATTATATAAGCACTGCCACACATGCACCACTACCTGTGACAAATGCAACACAGAAGTAACTTCTCTCGCCTCCCACCACCATATATTCACATATCATGTGGTATAGATTTTAATTTGTTTATTTGTGCATTCAGTATAGTTTTGCATGCATTTCTCACACTTTTCCCGCTAGTATGTTGTCATGTATTTATGTGTTAATTTAAGGTTACAGATCGTTGTTTAACTTTATCGTTACACTCATAAGCTATAGGCCGTTTCGAGTTCTCTGTCTTTCTTTTTTACATGCATCGAATAACCAATACATCATCCTTGCCCCTCTCCCCCTCTCCCTTTCCTTCCTACCCCACAACTTTTGTTTGACTCACGGAAAAAAAAAAAAGAAGTCAAGACACTGAAAATTGCCCCTTTCACAGGCAGGAACCAACACATTAACGTTGCCCACTCTGGATCACCCATTAACGATTTTCGCCCGTGTATACAATGATTAGCATATTCCAGATATTGACTGAGCACACACATTCAACATTCCATCGAATCACCCCCTAGTGGCTTTTCTTTTTCACATCGATCGATAGGAGGGGAATACACACTGGGGATTTCGAACTTCAAACTCGCAGAACAGTAATGATCTGATTCCCGAGGTCCTTAGTCATGATATCAGACTGTACAGCTGACTGCGCCTAATGGCAATCCGGATAATCGCAACAATGATTCCACTTAATTGCAACATTTCCCACATGTTTAAAACTACTTTCGTTTATAAAAGTCACTGGAAAATCGAATCTCCTTTTAATCGCAACTTTTCCTATTTTCTTGTAAAAGTGCGATTAAGCGGGATTGACAATATAACGAGCTCGAAAACCTCAACAACCCAAAATTATGGATTAGGTCTAGTCCCCAGAGTTCGAGCTGGTGAGGTCGCGGTGGTGTTATTGTGGGAACATTTTGATTCCTTCCGTACCAAACCAACATCTTTAGAGGATCTCGCATTAATTGGTGAACAACCAAGAAGAGTAGAAAGGCATTCACTAGATTCTTCAAAGGCAGGCCAATGGAGTGTGAACCGCGAACCACAAAGCTGTACATCAGTAGTGAATGAATAAAGGACATGCTACATTAGCTATGTTCATCAAACCTATAATATCTATAGGACCTCTCGGTCTCGAATCTAATGTATTTTTAAGATAGGTTATACTTGGTACTCCGAGAAAACAAATAGCATGGAAACTGCTAAACGGTAGTGTAATCGTGCTGTAACGGAATAAATCTCTAATTCAAACAGTCAAACAAAAAACAAAGAAGCTTTTGAAGGTACTTTTTGACTTGAAATGACGCTCGCCCTTCAACTTTGATTAAAATCAAATCTGTCACAAAGACATACAAATAAACTATAATACAGAATGTGCAATTAAATGGACTGCAAAAGAACCATCTGGACTTTGTGACTAACAGGCATTTGTTTGAAGTCTCTCCAGACATATATGCCTTTGAAGCAAAACAAAGATGATAGACTACAAGGCTGCCATTATCTTCTTTATATTTTGTGTACATCTGATGGCCTTTCAATAATCACTGGACTTTCACCATTATAAAATCTGGTACAGACTAATATAATGACAATCGTCAAAACTTCCAAGGCGCTATTACTGGGACTTACATTAACACTGACCTTTTTTTTTTCTCAACATAGTAGCCTATCTTCGCAAAAGAAATTTATGTGGTAAAGACACATGAAAGACATCATTAGTTGATCAATATTTTTATCATTGTTTGCAAACTGTATGTCATGAGTGGGTCGTAAAGGTCACTAAAGGGTCTGCCTGTCGTTAACGTAGATTACTGCAGGGCATCTCCTGTCCATGGAGGCTGCGAGTTTGTTTGTCAAATGCATTGGAATTTGCCTGCAGACTTCTTGAATGGTTCAATGGTTCTCTACAGTGTTCCCGTCCATTTGTTGGTCCCATGAGGTCCAGACTGCATGCCTGCAGCTGAGATCGAAATGTGTCGATCGAGAATGCACTAAACTAGATACCCTTTTCACACATGGCTACGGTAATCAACAATTGAACACAATATGACGATTTATTTACAGGCTTTTGAAGGTGCAGTATTGAATGTTATTTTCAGAATAATACGTAAGAGAGTGTTCAAGAAAAATATTCTGTGATGCTCATATACACGACTCTCTTAACAGGCCTGTGTTTGTGTACACCTTGTTTAAGAGAAACAAAAATTATGTCTTTAACACTAAACATGACAACTGTATCGAAGGTTGCAGAGGAGAATATGGATATCATAAACGACAAAACGATGCAGCTGACCGCGCTGTGGCTGGTGGCTGTTGTCCTACCTCTTCCCTCTCTTTTCGACATCTTGACCAACGTGGCAAATCTGGTGGTATTTTTCTATCAAGGACTGAAGAAATGTATGAACTTTAACCTTTTCTGCCTGGCAGTTTGTGACCTGATGTAAGGCGTTTTGGCTCTCGAGTACAGCTTAACTCACACAGCCGAGATTGCACTATTGCCAAGAGTGGAACTATCTGGTTTGAAGCTGCTTTCTGGAAAGACCCGCACCTTTTTCATCGATCTCGGATCAGGAATTATTGTACATGTATTTATCTCCATAGAAAGATGCATCTGTGTGGTATTTCCCTTCAGGCATAATCAATTTTTCAGTATCAAGAGAACTCGGAGCATCTTGGCAGCGATAACAACGTTTACGATTGCTGTCTTCACTTCTTCTTTTGTCGCTCATTCTAAGATTGGGCTCTTCGGTGATGCTACCAATGTAACGGCGTCCCGTGTGGCTTATGTCGAAGTTTGGCTTATGTCGAAGTTTGGCTTATGTCGAAGTTTGCAATCTAATAATCTGGTACAGCAATCTTACAATGGGAGTGGTACTATCGTTAGTTTGTCAGATCTGTGTGTTTGTTTGCGCTGTTCTAATGTTTAGAGATCTCATAAAATCGTCAAAAATACGAAGGCCTTCAGCAAACGAAATCGGCTCACATAGTACCGGCCAGACTACCTTGTCGTCCAAGGAGAAACGGTTGGTCAAGATGATCTTCGTGGTGTCTGTGTGCCATCTGTTTACAGGAATTACTCAGATCTCAGTAGGCATTTTCCTATTCACCCTCCCCGAAGAATTTGCCAATGGTGACCTTATAAGTAGTCTCTCATTTGAGCTCTCAATGTTGGCGGGCATGTGCCAGTGGCTGCGCAAATATGTTCATTTATTACATGTTTAATCCTGCCTATAGGACCTCTTTCTTGCGCATATTCAACTGCAACGGAAAGGAAAATCAGGTTTCTTTAACACGGAAGCATCATTTATATTAATATCTCACATCTTAAGTTTAAGGAAATAGTCTATGCACAAGATGCAGTAAAGGTCCAGCTGCAGCAGAAAGGAAAATCAGATTTCTTAAACACGAAAGCATATTTTATATTAATATCTTATCTTTTAAGTTCAAAGAAATAGTCTATGCACAAGATGCAGTAAATGGGAAACAGTTGAAGGGAAGAAAGGCACATGGTTTGGGGAAGCAGGTTGTGAAAGGAAATTACTGACATGAAACAAGCGAATTTCAGAGGACTTGTGAAGCATTTCTCAACAACGAAGCGACAGGGAGACAAAGAAAGGACATTCAGGATAGGCTAGGAGAGTAGATGACTACACCCCAACAGCTGAGTTTGACAGCATTCGCTATACAGTCGACACAGTAGTTTATGAAGAACAAAGTTAAGCGTCCCGACAGTGAAGTTGAAATATCTCCACCCTCTGACAGTTCGATGAACTTCAGTTAAATAACAAAGACCAAAGTCTGTGGCGATTACGGCTGTAATCAACGACAGAGGAAAGAGACATGAAGAGAAAGGAAGGAGAAAATCGTAGCAGTCAATCTGTGAAAGCAGTAACACATGAGATCAGCAGACTGATTTACTCTCAAACTGTCAATCCCCCTTGAGACAAAAACGGTACCATATCGCCGTCCGGGATCAATACTGTCGAAAGTCCAATTATGACCAAAGGACTTACGACAGTATCATTTCTGGGAGGCGATATTGTCATCAGCAGCAACAAGTAGCAACACAGCTCGTAATACTTGATGATGCATAAGGATCAGCAGCAGCACTCAAGAAAAGCAGTAAAGGACGCCGGACGACTGTTAGAAGCCACTTTGGACACAGTACAGAACAGTAAATCTAGCACTTTTTATGACATTCGTGCAGCGTATGGCTGGCTATAGGGCAGTAGTTAGGCCTCTTATTTAAATAATCATGTAGATTTGTAATAATTGTAATGCAAAAATTGTATTGTAATGTAATTTGGAGGTACCGGAGGTGACACTGGTAATGAACAGTCTCTACTGTACATAAATCTACATGTAGTTATAATATCCTGGATGAATCTTAACCCTAGGCAAATGAACTTAAAGGAACAAAGGTTATTAGTTTCACAGTCCTAAAAGTCCATATGATATTTTCCTAAAATCTAAACCGCATAATATATTTTTCCTTTGTCTGATCGGTTCCGAGAAAACACCGCTGAAATGTCCGGATTTTCATTCTACGCGCACCGCCATTACTGGTGCATTTTCCGCGTTATGACATCACGCAGCTCGAATAATAGCGATGTACGCAGATGTGAAAATCCCGAGTTTCTAGTGTTGTTTTCTCGGCTGTAGTCAAGTGGTAAGAAAGTTTTCGTGGTTTAAACTTTTTGAAAAAATAATCTGGACGTGTTCGGCTGTAAAGCTGTGTTCCTATTTAAGATTTGTCGAATTTGTCTTGATAAAAGCTTCATGAAAATAAAGTAGATGTGTGAAAGCTTGAAACATTCTGATAGCTAATAGAGGCGAGGAGATCGAAACACGTCAGGAACTGGTGATCAGCCTTTAAGGTCTTGCAGATTTCAGTATTTGACAACCGGTATGAAAAAATTATGTTAAAAGAGTTTGTTTAAGAAGGATGGAAGGAATGGCGTTTGTGTGTGTGTGTGTGTGTGTGTGTGTGTGTGTGTGTGTGTGTGTGTGTGTGTGTGTGTGTGTGTGTGTGTGTGTGTGTGTGTGTGTGTGTGTGNTGTGTGTGTGTGTGTGTGTGTGTGTGCGTGCGTGCGTGTGTATGATTGTGTGTCTGTTTGTATATGTGTTGTAACGAGTCAGTATGGTCGTATCCAATTTAATCACAATCCCGCTTAAATACAACATTTTACGGAAAACAGAATTCTCTTCTATTTTTATATTAATGTATGAATGTCGCAAACAAACAACGTCATATATTCATACCACCTCCACTTAATCACAAGTTCTGCGTGCCTCGACAGTGTTGCAGGTAAGTAGAATCGATATAAAAATTCTCCTTAAAATTCAATCTCACCGTGTTGTCGACGACGGTTCACTTACCTGTGAACGGACGTCATTTCGTGGGGAGATAAGGAAGGTATGTTTGCTTACGGATCAACATCTAAACCAAAATAGACCCAATTGGAAAAGAAGTGAGAAAACAACCAACCCTGGATTGAAGAGTACCGAGGATATATGGCACAATACAAAAACAACGTGCCCCTAGAGAGGGAGACACGCACAAAGAGAATTGGCCAAAAAAAACATTGTAAAAATGACAATTCAGTGAACAGACGACAAATGCCTACGTGGTAAGCACAGGTGCGTAAATGGCAGGGAGAAATTTTAATAGAAAGAGGAAGAGAGAGAGAGAGAGAGAGAGAGAGAGAGAGAGAGAGAGAGAAAATGTGTACTAAAGAGATGAGTAAGACAGTACAGACTCACCATCATGGTGATATGGGGACACAGAGATACAAAACGAATCACAAAGGCAGACGGACAGACAGACAGACAGACAGACAGACACACTCACACACACACACACACACACACACACACACACACACACACACACACACACACACACAGACAATAGACAGAGACGTGTCGAAAAATAATAGATGGAGAGACAGCCCCTTAAGAGATAGACAGACAGCTAGCTAACAGACAGACATAGAAACAGACAGACAGACAAATAGATAGATAGATAGATAGATAGATAGATAGATAGATAGATAAGATAGATAGATAGATAGATAGATAGATAGATAGATAGATAGATAGATAGGTTCACCTATTATTTATAGTGACCACTCTACCTTTTCCTACTAGGAAACACATTAAAAGTTTGCCCACAATCGACGATCAGCCAGAGGCACCTAGTCTAGTAATCCCTCCTTTAGGTTCTTCCACGTGAATTACAGAGATCAGTATGGATCCTGTGTCCCAACTCCAGTGCGGTGCTGGTTTTGAAAGGCAGCCACAGTGATTTCAAAGTGGATCGATACTCAAGTGAAAGGTCTCATAGAAAGACACAGAAAATGTACCCCCATACCTTCCCCCGTGGCTTGTCTACCGTGGTCCTGCGATCATTGCTATCAAAACAGGACGGGTGAACTGACTGGTTTTTAAGTGGTCGCAGGAACTGGTGCGTGTGCCCGCTGTATGCCAGATTGGTGCATGAATGTGTTTGCGTGCTTATGTATGTGTGTGTATATAACACATATGTGTGTGTGTGTGTGTGTGTGTGTGTGTGTGTGTGTGTGTGTGTGTGTGTGTGTGTGTGTGTGTATCTTTTGGCTCCGAGGGGGGGGGAGGAGGAGAGGGAGGAGGAGTGCTGGCCGAGGTTTATTTGTACAAACTGTTTGTAGTGCCTTGTGTCTGTCAAATTGGTGTGAAGGGCTGGTTTGGTGAACAAACTGTTTGCTGTGCCAGTGTGTGCCACATGTCAAAGGCTTGATCTATTTTACGATGAATTGTTATGAAAAGCCCGCCTTTATGCCACATTATCATAATGCCTTGATAATGTCAATACTCTTATTGAGTTTTCGTTAGTCTTAAGTTAACATAATTAGGCTTCCTATGCCACTACGTCCTCAGATTATCCGTCAGTGCTAAATTGGGTTTTCTGTTTGTTTATTTGAATTCGCGTTTATATAACGTCCCTTTTCAGCACAATTATGGCTACGTCAAAGACAAGGATTGACCCGCTCTTGGAACCCCCACCAGGAGTGTGTGTTTTAAACAAAGTCAAAAAAGACTCAGGGAGAAATCCGTCACCAACACGATTCGAACCCAGATCTCTTCGCATCAAGAGACAGGCGCTCTATCATTGGGCCACCAAGTTGATTTGGGAGAGAAAGCGTAAATCTACTCCAAAGATATCATAGAACGTTCAAATACTAGACCTGCCGCAGGTTTTCTCCCGGGTCACTCTCTTCACTTATCTATGGAATGCGACGAGCGTAATTCCTACATTATTATATACAACATACAGAGCCAGCTCAATTTTGGCCCCACTGGAACGACTTAAAAAAAAAAAAAATCTTAGATGCGCTCCTCATTCCGTATTGCCTTTTAATTAGTAAATTAACGTGGTTTGCGCACCCATATTCCATGTTAACAGAAATCTCTTGATTTCATTCTTGTCTTACGGGGTACTTTTTTTATGGAGGACAAAATTAAAATAGCACTATACTCTTTTAATTCTTATCATTTGATTGCAGTCTTTGGTAAACAAAGATAATAAAAAACAACAACGTGATGTCTTGCTGTGTTTGGCTCTCATGATGCGACGGCACTGATAGTTCAGCCTCGGGTCTAGGGGGTTCAGTATCATCTACAGCAGAGGAGTCCAATGTTTTCAGAACGGGACCAGTCTTGTACTTGCAGGCTGTTAATTTTAAGTAATCTTTCAAGAGTCACAGGGTATCTAAATCTAAACAATGGGCGCATATTTCATCATATTGCATGTCAAGGTTATGGTCTTATAAAATCTCACGGTTCGTGTTCCATGATTCTCATTGATTTTATGACGACCAAACACAGAAAGACTGGTTGTGGTGGGCGAGACCGATACTTTTGTGAGTAATATTTGATAACAGTATCGATAATTTGACTTTTTTTCCCCCCTAAGTTTTATCCAATTATAACTTCTTAACACAAAGTAACTTTTAAGACAAGATATTCAAGTTGTCCTTTTTCACACCTCTCTGAATCTCCCATTTTCTCATACCAAATAAGTAGATCAAACTAAAACCACATTAGTCAACAATTTGGCTTGATCGAAAATAACGTTAAGCTCGCAGTAGCCTAAACTACAACAACAACAACAACAACAACAACAACAACAACAACAACAACAACAACAACAACAAATTTTGTACCATTTTCTCAGATACTGATACTTTGTCTTAAGTATCCAACAACGTCAGTATTTGTTAACATGCTGAATACTCGGTATCAAGCCCGTCCCACCATTTATGACTGGTTAGGCTAAGAAAACACAGATTTCGACCCGGGAGGTATACTTTGCGTTAGACCTTTCTGACCTAAAAAAAATGTCGCATATCAGGCTTTGTATTTGCTGTTGTCTTACTGTAGGCAGTATAAAAATACCCGTTGAAAATCAGCCTGCTGATAATAGATATACGGCACTATCGATTGACATGGTACAGATATCACAATGGGTCAGTTGTGACACTCAAGAGAAAATATAGCAAGAAGAAAAGGCATACATTCATAAACGGTGTTACAAGCAAGACAAACCACTTATAGGATCTCAGAAACTCGTTAAAAAAACATTGTTTCTTGCTTACTTCTTCCGTTCGTCATAGTTTTCCTATGTCTTTATTTCACGATGAAATAATTATGTTGTCCCGGGCAAACTAACAGGTGTGACCCTGCTCTGACCTCTGTGACCACCACATGCAGACCGCATATATTCCGCATATATTCAACAAGATTTTTTTTTTTTGGGGGGGGGGGGGGGGGGNGGGGGGGGGGAGACATCTGTTGTTTAGCTTCTGATATAGTGGGTCATATTTTCACAACATAACTTAAAAACTTTCAACTTAAGACTAACAACTAGTCCTATAAACATTAAGATGCCTCGCAGTGAGTACTTCGGTCGAAACCTCGGACGAGGTCAGTCCATCAAACAAAAATACTAATGACGATTCCTCATATCCCTGCCATACCTCCCTGGCCTTCTCCTTCCCTCTTCTCTCTTTCTCTCTCTCTCTCTCTCTCTCTGTGTGTGTTTCCGGCTGTCGCTCTCTGTTTCACTGCAGTTCAGTTTTCTGTAATTTTAACAACCTTCTTACCACGTCTTTGTTATTCGGTATCACAACAGCAACAACAACAACAACAACAACAACAACAACAACAACAACAACAACAACAAAAACAACAACAAAAACAACAACAACAACAACAACAAAACAACAACAGCAGCAGCAACAACAACAACAACAACAACAGCAACAACAACAAAAACAACAACAACAACAATAACAACAACAACAATAACAACAAAAACAACAGCAACAGCAACAGCAGGAGCAACAACAACAACAACAAAATCATAATAATTAGCAGTGCTTTAAGCTGTCAGTGAATCCTTAATAAAAAAAGGCATCAATTTCAGGCGACTGCTCGTCCAAATTTATGTTATTTCACTCAGATATCCACATTCCACAAATATATAAATGAGGAGGTCACTTGCAAAACCTGCTACGTCAAATCAATTTTTGATTTTAAAAAATGAGTTATTGTCATTGGCTTTCCTATCAGGGGTTCCCCTCAGTACTATTTATATTTGCCAATCAAAGCCTACTAAGTCAGAATATCTCATGGACGGAAAAACGCGAAACACTTGCAAAAACCTATGGAGTTTTCTTGGAAAATACAGTAAAACCCTTTTAAGTCACCAGTCAATCTGAAGTGATTGAGCAGGTTTTGCAAGTGACCTCCTCATAATTATACTCTCTTATTTTTTTTTTTTAGTAAATTGGCACTTACTACTTTCGCATGTTTCTACCGCAAAGGATAGAGTTACTGATATTTTCATCTGCCGCGCGCCACCGATTTAGCCCTTTTGCAGCGGAAATTCTAAACAAAAGTAGGGTCATCACGTTAAATTTGTTATATTTTTACGCATCAGCTTTTTTTTTTTTGCTTGAGAAAAAAAGTTGTTGCATCATATTTAAAGCCTTTTCTTAATAAACTTTATGAAACATAAAACTTCATTCAAAAGGCCATCCATTACCATAAAATAATATAGGTCTGCTGAATGCCATTCGCTTTGTGCTGAGTGTGATTTCATAATATTTGCCCTTTTCTAAAATTAATTATTTTCTACGTACATCTTGCCTCCTCATTTGACGATGTACTCCCACGTAGAGATCGTTAAAATTTTCACCTAACTTGTCAGGCATTGCAGTCAGGGATGTGCATTTTATTTTTTCCGATGTTTTGCCTCTATAGAAGTCCCTTCTTTCCTCTACTTGAAAAGGAACCGGAATTCAGTGGAAGAGAAAGACACAAACATTTTCTGCTGTGAGGACAAAAGTTTCAAATTTCTTATCCCCAGTCCTCACCCAGTCTATGCCGCTGTATCCAAACTAGCTATACAGACTGTCCTGGCTTCGTTGCTTTTGAATATGTCAGCGATGTTGTTTCCATTTCCCATTAGCAAGACACTGTGAAGTTTTAATGTGGGAGCTGTACATATAACTACAAGGCGCCTCGTTTTTGCCATGCACGTATAAAATAGTGGGGTAGAGTTACTTGAACAGCAGTGTTTGAATCAAGAGTTTATACGAACACCGTCGTTATCAACGTATTATTTCGGTCCCATTTTGGGCTTCAAAGTTTCACAGAAATCATTTTGTTCTTTAGAAGATCGGTATAATACACTCAGCGTCTTCTTTGACTTAAATTCACAGCTATTTTATTCTAACTGCGCTCCGAGAACCATTACATCAAGTTATTCAACTTCCCAAGGTTAGGCAAGGGGCACTATCAGAAGGTACCAACACCTGCAGAAACGTTGACTCTGCCTGTCCTCCCGCATGCAAAATGTCTGGGGACGATATCGTGATCAGTGGAATTTCCGGGAAATTCCCGGAATCCCTGAATGTTGAGGAGTTTTATGAAAATTTGATGAATCACGTGGATATGGTGACTGAAGATGATAGAAGATTTCCTGTGGGTGAGTACATAGTGCTTTCACAGTGAGACCGTTTCTAGTTGTTTGTACCCTTAGTCTTAGGGGCAAACTTACAATACCTGTGGGCTTCTTATGGCAGGGGAGGTCAGTGTCTAGTGGAGTGGAAGGGTATCTTATTCTAAAATTCGTTCTGGAAAAGAAAGAGGAGTTCAATATAGCTGATTCAGTGTACATATCATCGGAATCTCCCAATGAAAAGTTTCGCTAAGAGACAAGGTTAGAGTTAAAAAGCAGATTTAGAAAGGGGTATTCTTTCTTCCTTAACTCTGCCTTTAATGCAAACACAAGCACATCAAGAGAGGACCCCAGAATTTGGTCTTAAAACTTTAAGTTGACAAAATTTTGTTATTTTTTTCAAGCTCTGAATGGCACGATCACAGCTAAATCATCGCGATAGAATACCTTATGGAGAATCTATGGATAGACCAGTAGTTGTAAATGTGGACGTGTAGAGTTTTCTGAAATGAGACCTCCAGTTCATTGTGACTGCTTGGCCCAGTGATTAAGATGCTCGCCCTTCACGAGGACCTGAAGTTTCTCCCGAAATGTGCAGACTGGGTTTTTCAGAGCTTACGCATCAACCATGGGATCCCTTACAATCTTAAAAATTACATCAGTGCAAAGTTGCTGAATGCACCCTTAGTAGAGTTCATCATACAGAGTCAACGTTATTCTTACGATGATAAGAGACCTCATCGTTAATGCGCAAATCCTCAAACATTATTAATATGCTTCTATGGAATTTGCTTCTCTCAGATTTTAATGTATCTCTGACCTCACTTGCTCCAACAGGTTTTTGTGGTATAGGCAAATTTGGGAAGCTGAAGAACTTGGATCAGTTTGACCACGAGTTTTTCGGCGTGTCCGCAGCTCAGGCTGATCTTATACATCCCGAACATAGGATGTGCCTAGAATTGGTTTACGAGGCCATTATAGACGCAGGTATGATCATCGTCTATTTGTCTTTATCCTCTTGTGTATGTCATCCATGTCGGCCTATCACATGGCATTTCACGAATAGGTGTTTAAAGAAATTTTCGTATCATTTTACTAGGAATTTTAAATCAATATGTAACTCAGGCAGAGCTAAGAAATTATGACGAGCTAGGCTTCTTCATGTCACTATAATCATTGTATAGTAATCATCATCATCATCATCATCATCATCATCATCATCATCATCATCCAATTTATAAGTCTCGTATCCAGGTTAATCTCGCTCCCTCGACTTCACATTATTTATTGCTCCAGCAGGCCTGATCACTCCAGAACTTTCTCCACTGCCTGGTGGGGG
>JAWQUT010000003.1:6602697-6618867 GCA_033807755.1 Ellobium chinense
GGGGGGGGGGGCATACCGTGCGGCTGCCATTTACAGGCGCTGATCACTAGTATTCTGGCAATAGACGCATTACCTGTGTTCACCTATGAGGTTGTAAATTAACAGGAAGGGATGAATAATAATATAATGATTGCAAAATGTGGGACCATTTTGCTCAGAACTGCTTTGGCCCTTTCTGATGATTCAACAGCTCAACAGTTTCATGAAACATGTATTCTCTTTATAACATCAACAAAAACAAAAACAAAAACACCAAAAACGACAACACCAGCAGCAGCAGCAAAATCAACAACAACAACAACAACAACAACATCACAACAAGAAGAAGAGGAAGAAGAAGAAGATGAAGAAGAAGAAGATGAAGAAGAAGAAGAAGAAGAAGAAGCAGCAGCAGAAGAAGAAGAAGAAGAAGAAGAAGAAGAAGAAGAAGAAGAACAACAACAACAAACACAACAAGAAGAAGAGGGAGAAGAAGAAGAAGAAGAAGAAGAAGAAGAGGAAGAAGAAGAAGAAGAAGAAGAACAACAACAACAACAAAACAACAACAAAATCACGGTTTGTTTTCGCTAATTTTTGTTTATTTGAGAGCTTGCGCATTAAGAACGGCATCTCTAACCACATTAAGAATTGGATTGTAACATTCAACATGCAGAGTTAATGTCATTGTTACGATGCTAAAAGATCCCGCTGTTAATGCGCAAGCTCTCAACTTTATTTTGTCCAGGAGAGAGCTTGAGCAGCATGAGTGGAACAAATACTGGCGTCTACCTGAGCAGCCCCGCGGCGGATTCTTCCAGCGCATACGCAAAAGACTTTGACACAATAACTCCTTACCATCAAGCGGGTGCACTAAGTCGCATTTCTAATGTCTTTAATTTCACTGGTGAGTACTCAATTTGTCCAGATCCAGCTTTATGTGGCAACATTCTTGGTCTCTCAAAAAGTATGTCAATTAAAGGTTATGGGCAAGGTTAGAGAAGAGAGAGCTCCCATGTCCAAGGCATAGGGACTGTCTCTACAGTAGTTTCTCATTCCTTTCACTGACAGTAAGCTTGTCCCCTCACACTAACCCAGGCAAACGTTGGGAGAGTCCCAGAATTTTGTCTCTTTTGTCTGGATACAAAACACTCCCTTCTAGATTTTCCTTCTCAAACTGTCTGTCACCCTGGACGTTGTATGCCTAATAGTCTTTTGGTTAGCTTTCTTATCCCCCCCCCCCCCCCCTTTCAGCATGGTAGCCGGTATTGCGCTTGTCTGTATGTTGTACTAGTAAACCCTTTTCCCTCAGTCTTCTCGGGATTTTCCTCTATCTTTTGCAATTCTTACTGCCTTCTGAATTAAAAATTCTTTTGGGTCTCTTCGCATTCCCAGAATATTATTTTAAATTTCAGTTTCTTTTTTGAGACTGCACGAGGTGCAAAATTAGTGGTTCCTATTTTATCTATTTCTTTACGTACCGATGTAAACAAATTCGTTTGTAGACGGAGAAGATTAACACCAGTTTTATGGTATTTTTTGTTTCGGCTTCCTTGAAACTCCTGGTTCCTTTCTAGTATTATTCGTTACCGGATGGAACTCTGCCTGAAACATTTATTTGAATTTTCCCTCCTAGTCTGGAAAGTAACAATGATTTGATATTCATCTGTGCACAGTGGTTTTGAAACAATGTAATGTACACCATTCGACTCTCTTAACACAATATAATCTGAATTAGTTATAGAAACATATAGTTTGGAGTCCGTCCTCTAATTATATTTTGCCACTTTCTTTATGGTATAATTCATCGCCTTGAAAAAGTATGTGAATAGCTTTTATATCTTCCACGCTAATTTTGCCATTTATTTGTAACCCACCATTAAGCAAAGTAGGAAAACATTTCCAAACACTTTTTTAAGACTCCACGAACTCGAACTTAAACTACTAATAGTTAAAGAGAAAATAACAACCTCATTTTCAAATAAATTTGGAGAACGTACGTTAACTTACTTTGAACCTTCTGTATGAAACCAATCCCGAAGAAATGAAAGCAAGCAACACTTTACACAGCATATCTGTAAAGGAAATAGTATTAATGCCTAATTAATTGGAGAAAATACGTTAACTTACTTTGAGCCTTCTGTATGAAACCAATCCCGAAGAAATGAAAGCAAGCAACACTTTACACAGCATGTCTGTAAAGGAAATAGTATTAATGCCTAATTTTGACTACCAAACAGTTTTCCAAAAGATAGACCATCCAAATACTCGTGATGGTGCCCCCCTTTTTGTGAACTGCTGTCTTAAGTGAGATAGAGAGAATGCCTGGTTTTTGTAAAACCTATGGCCCACAAAGTAGGGATTTGGCGCTATGTATATGAGCTTCACTGTTGTTGTTATTACTATTATTATCATCATCATTAAGGTCTTATCTTGGTCTTTATTTCTTTACCTTCTGGGTTCTTTATATATACTAGTCACGACCTCAAACATCTTACAGATTTGAAATTATGGACCGATTTCCTGAATTTCGAGCTCGTGGGTCCAATGTATTAATATTGGGGTGTCCGTCTATGCCGCATACAAACAAATCTTGATCCTAATCATTAAGCGCCTTCTTAGCGAATTGTCAATCTGAGAGATGGCGGTTTGTGAAGTTAGCTACACTTAATACTTATAGCAATCCAAAACATCCATCAAATCTCACAGACAAAGTACGCCTCAAAGTCACTGGTTAAAAAATAGGACCTAAGCTTGCGATTGGTATTTATTATCTTCTTGCGTTGTTTAATTGTTTTTTTTATCCTTACCTTGGAAATTCACACAAATGAGACAAGCGAACTGCCTGTGATTCTGATGTAATGTTGGGCCTATAATTTGATTCTGATGTAATGTTGGGCCTATAATTTCTTTCCAGGTCCAGCCCTTCTTCTGGACACAGCTTGTTCTACCGGCCTCTATGCCTTGGCCATAGCATCTCGGAGCCTAAGGATGGGCCTAATTGATTACGCTATAGTCGGAGGAGTGAACCTTTGCCTCTCCCAGCATGTCTTCAATGAGTTTAACTCCATGGGATTTCTCAGCAAAGATGGCGCCTGCATGTCATTTGATGCCGACGGTTTGTGCATTTATCCTTATTATCAGAAGGCGTAAAACTACTGAATTTTAAAAGATAAATAACTTAAGTAATGCCAATACTATGCAATTGAAATTTGATACATATGAGTAAATCAATACTGCCTCTTGATGTTGTAAATAATGAATATATTTGACAATTTGATCAGTCAGATTTTTTAACAAAATAATTTTTTATATTATTTTTTGCAAAGCATCTTGGTCAGCGACATATTAAATGCTTAAAAAAAGTAATGTTATCTGTCTGTCAGTGAGCCCAAACTTTCATTACTTCAGTTTGTAACTTTTAAACCTTGACTTTGAATAAATAATCTTTTTTACGATAGGGTGGGGAGGGAGGAACAGATACTGTGCAAGATCAAACTGCCATTCTACAGTACCAGCATAACTGTCATGGATACGTAGAGAATGTCTAGAACACGTCATACAGACTCCGCAGCACAACCGACTTTAATCCAGCGACCTACCGAAGTGACCAGGTTTTAGGAACGACCTTTGCATAATTCTTTTTATCCTACATAATCATAACAGCCAAATTACAAATGACACGTAGCACGAAACAATATTCGTGACAGTTTGAACATAAATAGACAGAATTTCAAAAAGTACCAAACAAGCATTAATATGAGCCTAGACGTTTGCCCTGTAGTTATCTGTGGTGCCTCTTCATTTGGTTTGTTGAAAGAGTTTTCACGATTTCGGGAAACTTCTGTGGTTGAAGGCAGAGACTCGTCTGCTCCAACAGACATAAATTTGACTTCATCAGCACAAAATGAACAAACACTGACATAGCAAATTCACAGTGCTTTTAATATGCAGTTGTGAAATTCTGGATATGTAGGAAATAAGAGGCAAACTGATATGTTCATCGACTGGTATTATGACAAAAATCAATTCTCACACACGCGATACAGTATTAACATGATGCTTGTAGACTGACCTGCAGCATGACAACGAATATCCCAAGCTTTATGAATATGTGCTTGATATAATAGCTTTTAAAAATATTTTTTAAAAAACCCACCAAACTTTAAGACAAAATGTCAAATGCAAATTGGAATAGTAGAGTGGAGTTGGAGGAGGATGTTCCTGTAAAACTGAGGTATGATTTTTTGCGATCACCTATGTTGAATCCTTCACGAACAATAATTAGTTCTAGATCTAGATTATATTTCATTTGCGTCATTCAGTTTGCATATTAATAAGGGAAATAATTTGGAACGCATCTACAAAAACACCGACGTCATCATTCTTTGCGCCCCTACACCCTCCAACTACACCGTCCCTTCCCTTACCCTTTTGATGGCCTGGGTTTAAATTGTGTTGTTGTTGGTGTTGTTGTTATTGTTGTTGTTGTTGTTGTCGTTGTTGTTGTTGTCGTTGCCGTTGTTGTTGTTGTTGTTGTTATCGTCGTCGTTGTTGTTGTTGTTGTTGTTGTCGTTAGCTGATCACGGCGACATTGATTATATAACTATATTCCGTGTTTGTTAATTCATACCCTCGCTTTCCTGTGACTTGCTTCTAGACTGATCTGTGTTCTTCAGCACCACAGAATATTTCCTTAAACGTCGACTTAAATTTGGAGCTTGCGCTGTAGTAAATAAATAGGTTCACTGAGGCATTTATGCTCTCACTTGTGAATGCGATCGTATAGATGATGTGTAACAAGTTGTGATAGCGAGGAAAGTTGAAATCAAACTCCGGCATGAAGTGTCTGGCAACGATACACCCGGAAGTAACACACTTAGGGAGGTTGCAGAGGATGAAGATGATATCCATACCTATGACGGTTTTAGCCGTTTTAGCATCTTTATCATACAATGTCGTTCTCAAGAATTTCTGCAGGATTCTGGAAGCTAAGGTCTTCCTTCCCGTGGCTGTAGAAATCAAACCCGGCAGTTCAGAGGACTGTACATTTATATTAGAAGCAGAAACTACCATTTTTTCGGAATCATGGCTAGATTTTTTAACTGGATGCCGAAATTTGCTTGATATTTTGAGTTGAGCCACCAAGAGAGAAGCGCACATAGTCATGATGAAACCAGTTAAAAAAGGCATCACGCCGCTGAAGAGAACAGATTCAGCCATTTCGATTTCTTGGCGGTGGTTTGCGGACCAATACAGAAGTCTTGTGGCATTAGAAACTGGGTCATGTTTCCATCTGAGCCCCATTGTTAACAGCTCAGGAACAAACCAGGACAGACAGAAGAAGCTAATCATGACCACACCAATCAAAGCACGGCCTTTAGTGAAGAGTGACTTAACTGTGAAAGGAAATAAAACACAGCAGCAACATTCGATAGATAGAAACATTGTTTCTATGACCGAAATGGCGTAAAATTTCACCCGGAGGGAAGCAAGAACATATATTAAAGAGATGGGATCTATTCTTGTCATATCGGGTTTGATTATCGCTACCAAATTATTCACGGACATTACAAAATTGAAAACACAAAATACGAGATTTGTCATGGAAAGGGACACAAACTGGATGGTGATGCTGTCCTTTAAACCTTGTTTGTTATACACCATGATGTTCATAATATTGGTCACAACTCCAAATAAAGAAAAACAAAAACCTGCGCTAGTGCGGAGCGAAAAGAGGACGATGTCATTTACTTCTTCGCTTACAATGAGCTCCAAATGTGGTACTGATACCATGCGGGTACCATTAATTTCAGCCATATTGTTACTATCAACACTTCCCAGGTAGGCCTAGGTGCCAGAGGCTGTGATTAAAGGTATGATCCGTTCTTGTTCGTATTGTGAAGTATTACAACAAATCATAATTTGAGAATAATAAGTTTTTTTGAACAGTCAAATTATACTCATATATCTTTTTTGATCGTATCAGTTTATCGAAATCGTATGAAAGCTTAATCAATACACCAGTGATCAAGCATTATTGTGGACCGAAGTGTAGTCATCTAAAGCGGTAGAGAGTCAGCTTCTTGCGACGGCCAAAATTCCGAGAGACTAGATTTACACAAAGACATTTACACCACCGAAATCATCACATCCATCTCACAAAAACTCGAATTCATGCACGCTTAGTATTTCTCAGTGAAAGCAAGCGTTTATTACACTATATGAGCAACACTAGTCATTGTGTTTCAGGAACAGAGTTCTACTGTAAAGATGTCTTGCTATATCAGTTTTTAAACGTCTTAATCTTAGAGGGCTTAGACGGGATGATTTGTAATATCACTGAGGTGAAAGCCGAAATTTAAGCATTTAAAACAAAGCTTTTAGACTTTTAAAAAAGGTACTTGTTTTGGAGTAACTTTTCAATTTTTTTTGCTTTGTTGTGCTTACATATTGTTAGCATAGTTTGTCGTATAAGCTACATCATAACAGACTGGATGTTTGTTCTTGGCATACAAAAACAGCTTCAAAAGGTAGCCTACAGTAATGAGGAAAATTGTTCCATTTTCAACTGCAGTGAAAGTAAGAGAAAGAGAAAGGAGACACCATAATGAAAAAAAAATCGATAACAAGTAATTAACTTTCTCAAAGTGCAAAATTTTATAAGAAGTAACAAAAAAAAATATGTTGACACTATTAACTGTGCATGAAAATTCCGTCTATGGCATAACAGAACATTTTAGAATTACAGAAAAGTCCACTTTATTAATTCCGAAAGGTTAATGAGCTTTTCGTTTCGACAGTTTGCGTTAAGTCGATACACCCTATCGACAACTAAAAGGAACCTTAGCAGTAGTCGAATCATTATTTAAGAGAAATACACTCCACTATTTGCATAGAATCGATTTAATATATTAAGATTCAAAACACTTGTTATCGATGCACATCTTTGTTGAAGAAAAACATGAATGTTGACAATGTGATCCCACTGGTGACTGTAAAATAACACTGATTCAACATGGGGTTGCAGTTGGAATAATCATTATGTAATTTTTATTCCCTTTGTTTCATTAACGCTCTTTCTTTAAATGAAATAGGTAAATGTCATGGAACGGCACAAAGTGTTGGTTTTTTTTTTTTTTAATGAGAATATTTGAATTTGTTACGAAAGTTTGAAGACAAAACAAACAATTTTTAAATGTGCATAATTTACAAATATCCAAAATTCCTTTAGCAAACTGCGCTAACACATTGCTGCTTCCATTCGTTCCCTGCTTCCCTTTTTTTTCTTCCTTCACGGAGCTTTATTCATATTTATATTATGATATGTGATTCAAAAACTTCGAGCAAGTTTTCTCTTAATAGGTCTACTTAGTATTTTGCTGTCAAGGAAACATTTTATTATGTATAAATTTGGAAATCTTTCAGATTAAAAGACAAACAGACAGACAGCCAGAAAGACAGACAGACAGACAGACAGACAGACAGACAGACAGACAGACAGGCAGGCAGGCAGGCAGACAGACAGACAGACAGACAGACAGACAGACAGACAAACAGACGGACGGACGGACGCATGGATGGACGGACGCGCGGAAGGACGGACGGCCGCAAGGACGGATTTACAGGCAGAAAGACAAAGAATGAGTAAATTGTTTAGGAAGAGCACTGAGCACCATAGTTAAAGCCTCAGCCACTTTTGAAGTGATTTACTCATTTGTGATTTTAAGCCTATTCTACCTTTCAAACTACATATTCTCATACAACATTAGAGAAGATGTTGGGTCCCTATTGCAAAACAGACACTCGATACCTCGCATTTTTATAACAAAGGTATGCATGATCTGGCCGATCGTCGCTGCTTCTTGCTCATGTGTTCATTCAAAATTAGAATAACATGTCTTTTCATCGGACAAATAACATTAGATGTTGGTATGTATATATTTATGTCCCACCTATTTCGGGCAGAGATTGAAAATCTGACAAAATGGAGTCCTGCAGGAAAGCAAACGACACAGGACTGTCGACGATCGCCTGCGCAGGGTCCTCTTTATAGATTCAGACTATCCTTCCTTTAACATTCAGGTAGCGGATTCGTGAGGTCTGAAGGTGGAGCGATGCTGCTTTTACAGCGAAGGCGAGATTGCAAGAGAAGCTACGCAAGGGTTATCAATATCAGTGAAAATTCCGACGGCAAGACCGAGACAGGTAAGAGTGTGAACGGTCCCAGATGGCGCCCCACAAGACTTTTGACTGCGTGCATTCATTAATGACTTCTGTTCGTATTTCATTACAAAGATTTAAAAGAAAATCCAGATGTCAATGTTTGGGCAAGATGCTGGAAAGCTATACCACTGATAATTTTAAAATTTTGTTCAGAATAATTTCAGAGGTACCCCTCCTCCTGAGTCACATTTCTAAAAGTTTTAAAATAGTTACTCTTGTGAAAAAAAGAACAAAAAAAAATTACCGTGTTTGGAACTCCCAATCTACCTGGCGTTATGTCTCAATAGATGCGCTATGCGGCTATATATTTTTCCGGGGGAATCAGTCGTGACTGAAGGGTTGTAACTGGGAGCGGTCAATAGACTTATAAAGGTGTTTTATTTCCCCACTGACATTGCGCATCCTCAGTAAATCAGTTATTATGGTAGAATCTCCAGAATGCATCACCTGGGTGTAATAAATGTCACAAATAAGCCTAAACTCAGCATGACGATACAGAGCTTGCGCATAAAAGATGGTATCTTTGTCACCATCGTTCAGACATCGGTACTGGATGCTCTCAGAAGGTTCCAACTAGGGAGTTAATGTACTTCTTACGATGGTAAAAGACCCCATGATTGATGCGCAAGTTCTCGAGTGACCTCTTCTGTTCCTATGAATGTCCTCAATCATTTCATCGTCCAGAGGTTTTCTAAGTGCAGCTTTTCCCTACCGAAATGAAACATTTATGTACATTTTCAGGCAATTCCCTAGGACGCCAGTAACCTCACTTTATAAAATTTGTCTGCAGGTTTCATGGCTCCATATGGTCTCCGCCATTACGAAATGATCAGAGATGCTTACTCCCGCGCTGGCGTTGATCCTTTGCAGGTACGTAAAAGATTGTTTCTGACAAAAGGCTAACTGGTCACGTGGTTTGCTAATTTCGGCGTAGGCTATTCCCAGCATAATGAAAAAGAAAGAGAGAGAGAAAGAGAGAGAGAGAGGGAAAGAGAGAGAGAATGAGAGAGAGAGAGAGAGAGAGAAANAGAGAGAGAGAGAGAGAGAGAGAGAGAGAGAGAGAGAGAGAGAGAGAGAGAGAGAGAGAGAGAGAGAGAGATCAGTCAGATCTAAGTGGTACCGGTGTCTAGCAGTCTGCTTAAGATTGAGGATATCGTGGGTCTCTACCAAGAGACTGTGCCGATAGTTAGGGGCCGGGTTCGAACCCCGGAAGTTCGACAAATTTCGAGAAGCTGACACACTCCCGCAATCACGCACGCTGATAAGACTAAAGAATTGGCGTGCCGTATGCATATTGTGCTACCATCAATTTCTTTCTCATGACTGATAATTGTTGCTTCTATGTTCTTCCTATGCCTGATAAATTTTGCTTCTATTTCCTTTTCAAGACTGATGTGTCTTGCCTCCATTTCCATCCTATGACCCATGACTGATGAATGATGTCTCTCTTTCCTTCTCACGACTGATGAAGATTGCCTCTATCGTCTTCTTATGGCTGATGAATGTGGCCTCTATTTCCTTCACATGATTGATGAATGTTGCTTCTACTTTATTTCCTTCTCATGAATGATAAATTTTACATCTATTTCTTTCGTCTGGCTGAGAAATTTTGTCTCTTTGCCCTTATTATGACTGCTGAAAATTTCCTCTATATTCTTCTCAAGTTACCTCTATAATCCTTCTCATGACTGCTGACTGTTGCTCTATATCCTTCTGATGACTGCCAACTCTTGCCTCTGTATCCTTCTCATGACTGCCAACTGTTGCCTCTGTATCCTTCTCATGACTGCCAACTGTTGCCTCTATAGCCTTCTCATGACTGCCAACTGTTGCCTCTGTATCCTTCTCATGACTGCTGACTGTTGCCTCTTTATCCTTCTTATGACTGCTGACTGTTGCTTCTATATTCTTCTTATGACTGATGGATGTTGCCTCTATATCCGGCTTCTTATGACTGATGGATGGTGCCTCTATTTCCATCTCATGACTGATAAATGGTGCCTTCATTTCCTTCTTATGACTGATTAATGTTGCTTCTACCGTGGAATAGGTAAGTTACGTCGAGACTCATGGTACTGGCACCCTGGCTGGAGATCCACAAGAAATTATTGGTCTGACTCATAACGGTTTGATGACTAACAACAGACAAGGACCTTTATTGGTGGGATCGGTCAAGTCTAACTGTGGACACACCGAATGGGCTTCTGGTAAGTAGTCTACACACACACACACACACACACACACACGCGCACAGAACGATTACATGCAATCAGTTACCATATTATTTCATGAGTAAAAACGGCTCTTCTTGGTGATAGTTCCCCCCCCCCCCCCNCGCAATATCCAGCCTAATAATTGAATTATTTTTGTACAGTTTCTACCTTTGTCAGCACAGGGTTGCATTTTTGCACACGGCACTGCAACAAACCAGAGCTGAACTCGGAAGTCAGGCAAAATTGGCTGCAATATCTCGGAACTCTCTCATCTAGTGCTTGGTTAAAGATTAAGGGTGTGAGTGTAGGTTGGTTTCAGGAAGAAAAACAACCTTGGGATAGTCCGCTATATACTATAATTGCCTAGGAATTCTCTCATGTGTGCCTTCTCTTTTCTAATCTTGTGCCTAACCTTGAACTCAGCACTAGCTGGAAAAACCTCAGAATATTGCTCAGGAAGGAAGTTAAACAGTCAGAATGTGCGCGGTACTAATTTTTTAATCTCCGTCCGTTTAAGTAATAAATAGAATTTAGACATAAATAAAAGGAACTATCTTAAGGCTCTTCCAAGGGCCAATGCTCATAGTTAATAGCAAGAGTTCAACACGTTAGTCCAGCAAATTTTGTAGATAAACAAGAGAAGCCGATCCACCCCCGAATTTAGGCACGTTGATTGGCGGATGGGCTATCATAAAATCCACCATTCCTGATGCATAGTCATGATAGGCTGGTTCAGATGACCACGTGATGGTTCGAATTTTTGTTGCTGCCAGTATTTTACGAACGGTCATTGGCTCCCTGTGGGAATGCCCTGGGCTAATCATAGACTACGAAAATGAATAACATCCATGCCACTTCGGAATATTTTAAAAATAGTGCATTTACTTATTTAAGGAAGGAGTAGGGGCGCTTTGCAACAATAGGTAGTAAAAGTATTGTAGGATGTGATGACGCGCTAGAAACATCATCATGCTGGGTAACACAGTAAACACGCTAGCTTGTGTGCCGGCACCTGCCACATACACTGCGTCTGGCCAGCCAGTGACACATCGTGGCCATTTGAATAGGATAACGACGAGACGGCTGATGAATAACGCAGCTAAGGGTTTCAAAAGTCACATCATGGGAGAGATCATTTCCTATTATTATTGCTGTCTTTGAATTGCAACGTTTAACCCTCTAGTGCCCAGCCCTTTTTACAATGGCACAAAAAGTTCGAGGTCCAGTTTTTTGGATCACTTCTGGATCACTATGCTGGAACAAGCATCAGAATGATAATAATAATAATTATAATAATGCGATTTATAAGTCTCATATCCAGGCTAATGCCCGCTCATTCGACTTCACACTATTATGGTGGGGTGATGATCTTGGTTTGCTTTTTCTTTGTTCCACGAAATGTATCAGATCTGATACGCTGGGCACTAGAGGGATTAAACCGTGGTCCAGTCACTCGCCAGACACCTTAATCCTTTAAGTCCCAAGAGTGAATATACTGTTAGAAAATGTATTTTTCTTTGTACTGAGTAAACAGTGCACATGGTTTTGTTGAATGCAATATTAGAGATAAAATGTGAAGTCTAAGTGCATATCTTAACTTTGTGGTCACAGAAGCCATAATAATATTATAAGAGTATGCTATTTCTATCGCTTATCATAATTAAATACTTTCCAAAGTCATGTGCCAAATATGGAACATTGGGTCCTACAGGGTTAAAGGCACAACCAACAACACATAATGAACGAGTCTTCTGTGAACTTTTGAGTGTATTCTGTGACTTTTTTGCTGCGTTCTCGATGTCACAATTTGAGCTTAAAATTTAGGGGTTGGTTTTTTTGGGGTATAAATTAAGAATTGTATATTTTGAAATAACTCTGCAGGTTTTACAGCTATAGTTAAAGTGATACTGTCGATACACAGCGGAACGATTCCTGCTAACCTCCATTACAAAACGCCCAACCCGGACATCCCAGCTCTGTCTGACGGTAGAATCAAAGTGGTCACTGAAAACACAAAGTACGATGGCGGGCTCATAGGCGTTAACAACTTCGGCATCGGTGGGGCCAACGCCCATGTCATCATGGGGTAAGTCGCAGGGGCGTTTCCTGACAGAAAGAAAGAAAGAAAGAAAGAAAGAAAGAAAGAAAGAAAGAAAGAAAGAAAGAAAGTGGAAGGTGGTAGAAAAAGACCGAACATAATGCATCCTTATCTAGTGGAACCCTGAGAAGAGAACCACCTTTGAAATCAAGACCTAGAGGGTGTTTTATCAGAAGATTGTGGTTTCCACAATATTTTACAAAGAGAACACCAATGGGCATTTTTTTTTCCAATGGGCATTTTTAATATCAGCTAAACCACCATGCAATTTTCAGTGCAGAATCTTCCAACCATCATTTTATTCTCTACAGTCCTCAGCCTGATCAAGATTCTTATCTGTCACAGTATTTATCAGAATGCACCTAGCAGTGCAGAAAATATTGGAGAGAACAAAAATATTGATGCGTCCACGACTGTCACATTCATTTCGGCGCGATTTCATGTTACTGGCCGGAAGGCTTAAAAATAATAACGTGGGTTTCACGTCGTTCGCAAAATAAACTAAATTTAAAAAAAAAAATTCGTGGAAGTCGTTTTGAATCTTGAAACCTACAAAAAAATAGCACCTTCAACACTAAAGATATTTGTCCTTCCTGTGACAAGTTTTGTTGTTGTTGTTGTTATTGTTGTTGTTGTTACTGAGGATGTTTGTTCAGAATGACCTAAAAATGCTGGTGGTTCTCAATTCTCGGTGGCAGGCAATGTATATAAAATCGTACTTGTCCGTCAGACTGTCCCTTAAGTGCCACTTGATTTTGATTGCATCACGGAAGCGAAGTTCTTACTTTCTTTTTCTGTTATACCTTGTATCTTGACACCCACTTAGACCAGCAGATACCAGAGGCAAGGCTCTCAGCTCTGATGGGAAAGCCATAAGGCTCTTCACATACGCCGGAAGAACTGAAGAAGGTGCCCGACACATGTTGCAATTTGCCAAGAAGAACAGCACTTGTCTCGAGGTACATGCTTTGCTGTCTCAGTCAGCGAACATGGATAGTTACAAGATGCCTTTCAGAGGGTTCTCTGTGCTGAATGGACAGAATGAGATCGAGGACTGCCAGGTAATCAGTCACAGTGTCACATAATGGTCATCTGTGTTGTCCAGTGAGGTCGTATCAGTCACTATAAATCATGAGGCCTACGATATTTTTCGTCAGTGCGGAAGATATTATCGCGGTCACTTGTCACAATGATGCCCAGTAGTGGCTCACGACCTCCCCAAACCTATCTCTGCAAGTTCCCCACTCAGCACGTTTTATCTTCTCTCCTCCTGGCCTTATTGTGAGAGTAGTGAAAAAGTTCAATGACAGTGTTTATGCATGTAACAAAGCACAATAAAGGCGTCTGGATTTGGCTCTATGGCTGTATCCTTTTAAACTGTTTCTTTATTCTTATCTGAATGCTGCCCAACGCCGCACGGTTTGCACTTAATGACGAGCCACCGCTGGTGATATCTAAGGTTGGCTATATATTACGACTCACCATTTTCAACACAACATTTTGTATTCTTGACTCAGATTATGGGGATCTTTGGGTATTGCTAGCAGTGAATTTATATTGCTGGCAGGCGAATGGAGATTGGTTGCTGGCAAAGATAGTGACACGATTGTTAATCAATGTCCTCTTAAATCGAAGTCTGTCCACAGGAGAAACCACAGTAGAACCTCAGGACCTCTAATCTTATGTACCTGGGCTGTGTTTGTTTGATTCCTGGACTTTGACAAAATGTAAAGCCACACCCCTTCCTTAGCAAAAGAATTACCAGTCTCCAGGCAAGCTTAGATAGCTGTGACTCATACGGAAGAGACAGAAACAGTACACTAATTTGCGAGCGATGTTTGTTTTATTTTTATCTTTGCCTCATTTATTAGCATAAACCACCACATGCTCATCCGACACAATATCGTTGATAAGATGTTCCACAAATAAATTTGAAAGGGTAGATGTTTGCCGCTATTTTGCCGTGCTTTCTCTTCCTGTTTGACGAAAGACGACATATTTCTATAAAAGAAAGAAAAAAAAACTCTAGGAGATGTCCCCTTTTCCCACTTTGACTGCAGCGCATCAATTAAAAAAAAATACCCTTTGCTATGGACTACCTACAAAATACAAAGGCGGCCCTTTTGGCAACGCCTTAGGGACCACGCAAACGTATCCCTGAAAATCAGCACACTCGTTGTATTGCTCTAATTTTGTGTTCTAAATAAAATTATACTCACAACCTCCAGCACATCATGGAATCACGTGTGTGATGCTACAGTATTCATAACAATGTTATCTCAACTCTGTGTCTGAGTTTAAAGGAATCTGTAATTTTGACTCACCTATCAGGCAACACCAGCTACTCGACCACCTGTCTGGTTCGTATTCACCGGCATGGGCTGCCAGTGGCCGAATATGGGTAAAGACATGATGAAGATCTCCGTGTTCAGAGATTCCATTCAGCAGACCTCCAAGTATACCAAGGAAAGACTCGGCATTGACCTCCTGGCGTATTTTACCGGGGAGTCGACAGATTCGCTGGTTGAAACATTTCCTCTGGTTGTCATTACATCCATTCAGGTAAAGTTGGTTATGGAGGAGGAATTATCATTGAGACTCACATCTGATGCTCCTGTCCTGACGGAAATTAGGATTAGGGATTCATCTCGATTGACACTCTTGATTCGTTGGGCATTAGGGATAGGGGTAAGGGTAAGGATAGAGGTAGAGGTACGGGTAAGGGTTGGCTAAAGATTACATTAGTAAACATGAGTTCTGCACAGAGGTTTGGATCTCATTCGGAATTCCTTCCCTGTTAAGGTGATTGGAAATTGTTCAGTCGCTTATCTAGATTAATCAAAAGTCCTGAGCCTCACTAAGAAGGCACCAACAAAGGACACTCTTTTGAAGACTAGTTTTCAAAACGGTCTCTCCTGAATTCAGTACCTTTAACCACCTGTCTTTCTAAGTTTAAAAAGCCTTGGTAGTTCATAGTCGCATTCTGGCACCGACAACATCACTCTATCCGATAAAAATACTTCCAGTGAAGTATGTCATGAATTCTGAAAAAATAAAAACCAGATAGAGCCATCGGTTATAGCAGTTGAATGAGGAAATGAAGGAGAGATTCGAATGCGCAACGAGTAGCTAGGGTCATATAATTATGATGATCCTTATAATTATTATCTTGCTCCTTACTGATAACTAACATACGACAGAACGATATAATAGACAACTGTTAAAACGGAAACAATTAGACCGAAATTATCGCTGAAATGAAAGGAAATTAACAGAAGTAGATCTAAATTGAAACTCTGTTTAAGCCGAGGAGGATAAGTATTTGGTCCCGCAAATTTCTTAATAATGATTGTCTACTGTACTAATAACTATAAAAGCATTTATATAGCCCTCAACTCCTCCACTCTCCTACCCTTGTCCCCGTCTCAAAGGGCCTTGGGCGTCTTACGAATCACTAGGCATAATGAAGTCTATAGATTAAAATAATTATTTAACAAACAGATGTGTCTTACGAAATTTCTCTGAACATTTCTGCCTTACAGAAAGACCACTTTGGATGCGTTCGGTAGGTTGTTCCAAAAGAAAAAAAAGCCACACACACACACACACACACACACACACACACACACACACACACACACACCACACACACACACA
>JAWQUT010000003.1:6625690-6663333 GCA_033807755.1 Ellobium chinense
AACAGTAAAATGCAGGAACATCCCCAGTGCAACGACGCAAGGGTCATCATCATCATCATCATCATCATCATCATCATCATCATCATCGTCACCTCTGTTATTTATGAATGTAAAAATTCTGCCAACTGCACCACTTTGAAAGTATTAGTTGTCAGAAATGAAGAATATAAAGCAGGATTTAAAAGTACAAGACCGTATCGTATATATAAAGCCCTTTCACAAAGGTCCATCCAGTTCTAGTTCTTGCCTTTTGTGGTGCAGTTTGCAGGACTTTTATACAATCATCATCATCATCATCATCATCATCATCATCATCATCATCATCATCATCATCATCTTCATTTAAAACCGAGAAAAAATAAAAGCTCAACCTTAATTCAAGGCATTTATTAAAAATCTAATTTAGAAATAAGACCGAAAATTACCTCTTAACGTTTCGGCTCTAAGGCCTTTATCAATAGAGTAAAACCAGAATTATAACTTTCCCAATGAAAGCAACCACAATTAAGAAGACAAAGAAAAACAACAATGGATGAGTGAGCTAAAAGTCAGTTATTGATCGATTAAGTGGGGCGGTCTTAAAATCATCATAATCATCATCATCATCATTACTTGGAACACATTAAAAAAATTAAAAAGTTTTGTCCAAACTAGCGAAGGATTAAGAAATACACTTTAATACTTAAAATACAAAATGGAGTTATATAGTGATATAAAATAATTACAAATATTCGAATCTAAAAAGTGATTCTTCTTCAGATGAAATATAATATGAAATGAATGGGTAAGAAGAGACGTAGGGTAAATGGAGTTAAAAGCATTCACAGAGAAAGAAGGTTAAGAAAAAGTGAGAAGGCTGAAAGTAGATATCGTATTACTATAAAAAGACCAGTAGAGTAGGACTATGACTAGTTCAAACTAAAAAAGAAGGATGACATGGGCGGAACAAAGGGAGAGACGGTAAACAGTCTAGATTGCATGTATCGAGAGATAAAGCGGGTAAAATATGAGCAGGCAATAAAAATTCACTAAGAAATTAATTGTAAATAGTTGCTGTGAAGTAAAGAAAGGGTGCACACACACACATACACACACACACATACACACGCTCGCACGCACACACACACGCACACACACCCACACACACCCATACACACCCACACACCCACACATACACACACACACACACACACACACATACACACACACATACACATACTTACCCCCCCTCCTCCACACACACACACGCACACATTTGCACGACACAAGATGGGGGAGGGAGGGGAAGCGGTCCGGCCCAATGGGTAACAATATTTGGGGTAGAATGAATGAGAGGTACCTGCATGGGATACAAAACTCGCGAATAACATCATTATTATCATCACTAGTTCTGTTATCACAAAGAGGAAGTGTCACGTGAGAACGGCTACAACAAAAAAGAAAGGGTAGAGAAAATAAAGGAAAAACAAACGAGGTGCATAGGCGGGCTCTCCGTACGCCATAAAAATACAAATTATATAGCCAGTCTAACGTGACACAAGTTACAAGAATCGTCGTATGAATCAGCAATGAAACAGAGATGAAATCAGAAGATGGGAGCNGGAAAAGGTAGTTATGATAGTCGAGAAGAAAAGAGTAATAATAATAATAATAATAATGAATGCCAGTACAACTGAAAAGAGGAAAGGGAGACGAGAACTGTTGGTGGGAGAAGGAGAAAAATATGATATAAAGCGGTAAGTAGGGCTGATGTAGTGTTCAGTAAATTTGATAGATAAGCGTAAAGGTTTATTTTATGGTAGAAACATTTAGGGTGGATCCACATCAGAACAGGGGGAAATAGGATAAAGGGGAGGTCATTGCAAAACCGGCGGTAAGTTAAAATAGAGGGGTGTAGTGAATGAAGAATTTGGAACTTGAAAATAAAGGTGTGTAGAGGCGACTAAATCTCCAAATTACTGTTCGTCATCGTCATTACAATCATCATCATCATCATCATCACCATCATCACCACATCATCATCATCATCATCATCATCATCATCATCATTATTATTATTATTTGCAAAACATTTATCCGCACTGGATGTAAATAAGTAAAGCAAGAAAACTATAACAATTTAATAAATTTAAATACACAAATTATCATCATCATTATCATCATTTAAAACTGAGAAAAATCAAAAGCTCAACTTTAATTCAAGGAATTTATTTAAAATCTAGTTAAGGAAAAAGACCGAAAATTACTTCGAAACGTTTCGGCTCTAAGGCCTTTATCAGTAGAATGAAACAATAATTATCATTATCACCATCATCATTTGGAACACATTAAAAAAAAATAAAAAGTTCTGGCCAAACCAGCGAAGGGTAAAGAAATATACTGTAATATTTAAAATCTATAATGAACTTTTATAATGATATAAAATAATTACGAATTTTCGAATCAAAGATGTGATCCTTCATCAGGTTAAATACAAGACGAAATGAATGGATAAGAGGATACGTAGGGTAAAATCTTGGGAACACAATCCCAAGATTTTTGTCCTCTGTCCTCCTCATCATCGTCATTAGCATCATCATCACAAGCATTATCATCATCATCGTCGTCGTTGTCCTCCTCCTTTTCCTCCTCATCAACATCTTTTTCTTTTTTGTGGCCAGATCCTGTAACACTCACTGTCCATCTGTTCGTAAAGAGCGACCGTTTCGAAGTCTGCAAGGGACAAACATTATTGTCTGATGGACGTATTCAGGCAATACCCGATGACACGAAGACCCTTCCGGCTTTGACAGTGGTCAAAGATCCCACGGCCATTGACCTTGGCCCACTTCCAATGACCCAGGACGAGTTTTACACAGCNATTTATTAAAAATCTAGTAAAGAATTAAGATCAAAAATGACATCTAAACGTTTCGGCTGTAAGGCCTTTATCAATAGAAATGAAACAAGAGTTAAACTTTCACAATAAAAGCAACCACATCAAGAAGAAAAAGAAAAGACAAGCATGGAAGAGTGAGTTAAAAGTCAGTTATGATCGATTACGTGAGACAGTCTTATCATCATCATTAATATTTGCAAAACACGTATCCGCACTGGATGTAAATAAGTAAAGCAAGAAAACTATAACAATTTAATAAATTTAATTACACAAATCATCATCATCATTATCATCATTTAAAACTGAGAAAAATCAAAAGCTCAACTTTAATTCAAGGAATTTATTTAAAATCTAGTTAAGGAATAAGACCGAAAATTACTTCGAAACGTTTCGGCTCTAAGGCCTTTATCAGTAGAATGAAACAAGAATTATCATTATCACCATCATCATTTGGAACATGTTAAAAAAAAATAAAAAGTTCTGGCCAAACCAGCGAAGGGTAAAGAAATATACTGTAATATTTAAAATCTATAATGAACTTTTATAATGATATAAAATAATTACGAATTTTCGAATCAAAGATGTGATCCTTCATCAGGTTAAATACAAGACGAAATGAATGGATAAGAGGATACGTAGGGTAAAATCTTGGGAACACAATCCCAAGATTTTTGTCCTCTGTCCTCCTCATCATCGTCATTAGCATCATCATCACAAGCATTATCATCATCATCGTCGTCGTTGTCCTCCTCCTTTTCCTCCTCATCAACATCTTTTTCTTTTTTGTGGCCAGATCCTGTAACACTCACTGTCCATCTGTTCGTAAAGAGCGACCGTTTCGAAGTCTGCAAGGGACAAACATTATTGTCTGATGGACGTATTCAGGCAATACCCGATGACACGAAGACCCTTCCGGCTTTGACAGTGGTCAAAGATCCCACGGCCATTGACCTTGGCCCACTTCCAATGACCCAGGACGAGTTTTACACAGCTTGCAAACTGAGGGGGATGGAACGAGATGGTCTATTTAAGGGAGTTTCTAGAGCCTCTGTTGATCGTAAGTTTCTTTCGTTAAGTCTTTTTATTAAATCTATTTTCCTCCTCCTCCTCCTCATCAGTAGTATAGCCGGACTAATTCCCAAAGTGGACATATTAACATGTCCTCTGCTTTCTTGTCACGATTTTTTGTTACGTCATGATTTTCAAGTGCTGATATCACCAAATTATCATGAGCTCCTTAGCATGTGCCAAAGAATAGTTCATTGTTTAGGAAAAAAAGCGTTTAAAAGTGACATACATGAATACGCGTCGACACATTCGTTTACACAGAGCAGGAGACTTAGGTTAGTGGGAAGCATGGATTCCAGCCTCTGATACTAGACTGTGAATAGAGAGTGTGCTCCCAAGCCTTGATTAATAGTCTGGTTGTTTGAATAATGAATCTGATCGCAAAAAGAAAACACAAAAAAACCAACAACAACCAAACTTTAGATAACCATATTTTTCTCGCCTACCATGGATAATTCCTTTCTCTGTAAGCAAAATCTACTCTCTCTGTTAGTGGGCATACATAAACCACAAAACTTTGATGCCCATGAGTACTGCCATATAATTACCTATTCAAATCAACCATTATCAAGGTGCACCCGATCTCACCAATTACCTGTTTATGACCACTGTTTACCAGTCAAGAACAGTCTTCAAGATGCCTGTGTCAACCACGGCTATGTAATGAATACCACCGTTACAACATCAACCCGTCTGTAACTGCCCTATGGATTGGTTTTAGATCTCACACTCATCGAAGGGTTTAACATTAATGAATCTCATAGAAACGCAGTGAAGGAATTGTACTTTTTTTGGGGTCTTTTTCAGTTTCAAATTTTGCAGTAGCCTGGCGAGGAAACTGGACTGTTTATCTGGATTGCTTACTGCAAGCCTTTTGTGCAGCTTGTGTGATGACGGAGGCGAGTGTTCCTGCCAGACTGGACTCCATGGTCATTGACCCAAGTAGCCATCCACAGCAACCAGAGGAGGATAAAATTCTTTGTAGGTTACGTTGTCTCCGATCTTGTTCTCTTGGAATATGCTTGGTCTTAAGTGAAGACTTTAGTAATGGGTAAAAGTTGGGGGAAAAGTGGGGAGAGGCTTGTGATTGAGCATCACTAACTATCAATTTTATTATCTGTGATTATCTGAATAATACAGTCACTAATACTTTTAAAGACTCTCCGTTTGACGGTGGTGTAATCTGATTTAATCATCAGAATAAAGTGTACTTGCTAAGATGAAGTTTACAAGTCTCCAAACAATGGCGTTTTCCTGTCGCGCCATAGTTTCGAAATCTACCCATACCATCTTCAACTTCGTCTTTTTGTTGCACTTGCTGAGGCTTTCAGTTGTCTGGATAATGAAAAATACTATTTATATGATTTCAGACATCAAAGCGGAAGTCACAAAATACGATGAAACCATCACAGGGGGTGGAGTCACAGCACAAGGACTGACCACCATCGGACTTGTTCGGACCCCACCGAAAGAGGGAACTCTCGACGAGAACCGCTTTGCGTCCTACATAGACCATAGCCCTTGTGTACCGCCGGAGCCACTAAAACATTACGCTTCTGACTGCCTCGACTTTATAGCTGCACAGTTCAAACATTTGATGTCAAACGTCAAACGTTTACCTTACGATGAGATGGCCGTGAAGGAGATCATATCTTCGCGTCCAACGTCAAATTCTTACTCGCTATCCAATTTCCAGGAAACTTATTCCAACCGACATGACTGTGGTCTAGCACAGATTCTGGCATCGATCTTCCAATCTTTGATACATGAGAATGCAGATGTAGAGAAACTCCTCTCAGCCTCTTCCCAGCTACTGGCCAGTGACACGTTGCTGGCGAGTCTGAGTATTCCAGACATACTGAGACCATGCATTGATATCATATTGGATAATACTAGCAGCCCTGAGATTTCGTTCTTTGAAATCAACGGAAGCCAAAGCCAGTTCTTCACCCATCTCGTACCTCTGCTGAAGAAAGAGCCAGGGCTGGAGTGGTCCTATACCGTCAGTGACAAAGTCAGAGCAGAAGATAAGAAGACAAAATCACTGGATGTCAAAACTGTTGCCTGGGATGTAAATGGAACATCTAATAAATCTCCAGGTCAATACACAGCTGTTGTATTGAAGAATGTCTTGCACAATCAAAAAGACCTAGCGGGGACTCTGCAGAAGGCATCATCTCTGCTAAATCCTGGAGGATTTTTAATTGTTCAAGAAGTTACTGGGAGCTTTCCCATAGCATATGTCCTGGACACCAACAGCAAAGAAACAATGGTAACCGCCACCAAAAGCAGTAGATCATATGGGATGTTCTACGACGACGATGGGTGGCAACAAATATTTGCAGAGTCGAAGTTCGACGTTGTGTACAAGAGAACGGACGGCGTTATGTCAACGTTATACATTTTGAGAAAAAGCGTCGAAATAGCTGATCATGCACCGTTTGTCATAGAGTTAGATGACTTTAGCTACGGCTGGGTAGATGAGCTTAAGTACACACTCGTTGACATTGATGATTTACCAGCTGAAACGAAAATTTGGCTTGTGGCCTCAGAATATCACAATGGAGTGATTGGCCTGATAAAATGTCTGAAGATGGAGGGCTGGGGAAACAGAGTGCGCTGTGCTTTGATTAGTAACCTGAAGCCTGGATCAAAGTCACCCGACATTTCCGAGGGCAGCGAAGAGTTAGAAAAGATACAGGCAAAAGATTTATTCATAAACATTTACAGAGATGGGCAGTGGGGAACCTTGACACTGCTCCCCGTTTGCTATGGTAAGAATATACTGTAAGGCAGTGGGTCACGACCTGGGGTCACGTAGCCTGGGAAATGGCTGCAAATTCCAAGAATTTTAGGGGTAGGAGAAGAGTCTAACAAATCAACAAAATTATGTGGGATCGACTGACCTGATTTTACTATCAGTCTAGTGGAGCCTGACGGGCCTGTAGGATATTGCGGGATCGCGTGGTTGCGTGAAAGAGTACGCCTTGTCAAAAAGATTGAGAATCCCTGTTTACAGTGAGAAAAAAAAATCATGAAATAAGTAATTCGTGTTATCTATGCATACTGACCTCTTGCCAGGGGCCCTCTATCATGCCAAATAACAGTAAGAGTTGTAACCACACTTGGTACGGTGTTTGACATTTGCGATTAATGATGAGAAGTGTGTGAATAGATGGAAGCATCTTGTGTAACATTCTGTCTAATAGACATATGAAAGAAAGATGATGAAAAAGAATATTATTACAATTGAAAGTTAGACCAGATTAGAAGCTAAAATCCACATTTTCGGCCAAAGGATCTTCCTGAGGAAATACAATCCATAAACGCAACGATACAGGTATAAAACATAGACATGCACTTGAAAATGAGTAAATTATGGAAGTTTGATAGGAAGGACATGAGTGACAGAAGGTAACATTGCTCATATCTGATTAATATTGCAGTACATTAAAAATTAGAAATAAGTGATGCTTTGTATTACGGCATATCATAGCCAAAACAGAGAAAGTTTGACCCAGTATTCAGTAATCACTGATGATGTCATACTGTGTTTTGTGCTGAAATCCAGTTTCCATGTGATTGACAGCATTAACTGTCTAACCAGGTCAAGTCACAGAACTCAGTGAAGACGCCTCTTTACACCCGCTGGTGAGAGGCGACAAGTCCTCGTTCAGATGGGTGGACAATATAAGGTAAGGGACACTGAGAAATTATGAATAATGTCGAATTAAGTAACCAGTTGGAAGCCGGGTCAGGAGTGACATGTAAAGGAAGGTGTGAAGTATTATTTATCTAACAAATAATAAAATAATTTTAAAAAACAACTCACTGAACTCGATGCAGCCTTAACTCAGCTATTTGAAGACCTGTTGACCTGACATTGATTGGCTGTTTTTCCAAGGTGTTCCTTTTCTAGGTTTCGATACTTAATCGAAATCCCTAAATATCTAAAATATCAATACTCAGCCCATCCCTACGGAATGAGCGAAATCTGCCACAGAAACTTTAGATGAAACACCGATCAGTCGGAAAGGGGAGATAATTCGGGAAATTACAGCCTCGATTTAAACTGTAATCCAGCCAACGTACACTGTGCGGTGTACTCTAGCCGCTTAGTAAGTGTGCTCCCTTCTTTGTTGTTCCCCACAGACCAGTTCAACAGAATGGAACATCTATGATGACAGTTTACTACGCTGGACTTACTCAGGATAATGTTCAAGTCGACGGAGGGAAACTTTCTACGACGTGTAAGAGGATTATTCAGTCACCTTCAGCAATCTTTTGTGTTGGGCTGGTTGTTAGTTGTGGTCTTAGTTGAAAATTATAATATCATGTATTTTTTCATCTCTAGGGTAGGCCCACGCAAAATATATGCAGGAAGGAAAAGATGAAGTCTTTGAATGATATGCACATAGGCTCGTCCAAGCATTCATTCGCTGTCTATAAAGCCGCGTGAATTAAAAAGTGGCCTAGACGGATGGCTGTTCGCGAAGTAAATTAATTTCAAGAAAAGCGTTTGGAGCTATAGCTCTTAGAACCATAAAAGGGAGGTATTGAGAGCAAAAGGAAGACGTATGGCAAGTATCACATCGAGTCATGCAGGTATATTGACACAAAAGTAAGTCTTTCTTATATGACAATCAGTTTTTTTAAATGGTACTTTACATTGTTACACGTTCCATTCATGATATTTTGCACATATACAAAACTAAAATCACACGTCAGTGTATACATTTACGCTGTGATGGAAATGGAACCCATAATTATGAGTAGTAGTCTGGTTCATTTGTTGATTGGCTGTTGGATCCATTGATAACTTAAGTACCTTAGTGATCAAATTATGGATAGATAGGTTGTGTTATACTTTAGTGATTGATTGGTTGACTGATTGATTTACATGTGCAGATTCTGGCCTGACCGAGCAGATAATGGGTACTGATGCTGCGGGATATTTACCGGATGGCAAGCGTGTTATGGCCACTATGGGATCTGAATGTGTAAGTGACCAGTGACCAGTTTAGCTTGAAACTTCAAAGAGCTTTGAATCGTACTATCCATGCATGTCAAAAGACCATCTCAATAAACTAGGAATATAATTTTTTAAAAGAAATATGGATTCGCCATTTCTATACAGTAACTTAATTTTTTTAGGTTGAAATGGTTAACTGATGGCTAGAAATGACGGCAATGGGTGGCACAGAGAAAGATATGAGGACATTAAGTGGGTTAATTTAAACGGGGCCGATTTTCTATCATGTGAAGTCTGATTAAGCAGACATTTACTGTTCTTCCAGCGCACGCTTGTTGATACTTCCGAGGCACTGGTCATTGATGTCCCGGACAAATGGACCTTAGAGGAGGCTGCAACTGTTCCCTTCGCTTACGGAACTGCGCTGTACGCTCTAAACATCATGACACGGATGCGGCAAGGGGACAATGTTCTTATCCACGACGGGACAGATCCTCGAGGACAGGTAACTTATTCATTGTAAAGTAAAAGGAGGCATGGCCCTTTTCCAGAGATTGTAATGAAGATAGGATGATGTTCAATTTATCATACATAAGTGCTCTGAAGTTACCAAGTAAAATTGCACATCAGGGTACTGAGTAGTGCATTTTCCTCCTTTAAAGACGATGATCCTAGCACGACTGTCACTTGCGACAGCACCAGTTGTTTGACACTAGATTTCATCTATGTCTCTTTGGTAGCTTTATGCATGATCCTATGTGAGAGTCCCTGGATTTGCTATCTGAACACGAAATCATTTAATTTTACACCAAACGTTATTATTAATGTAACTCCTCATGAGTTTGCGTTGCTAATCGCTTTGGTTGCAGTAAAAATTTGTATCGCTTTTGGGCGGGTCTACTTTCAGGCTGCAATCAACCTGGCGCTCCATGCTGGATGTAACATTTTCACCACCGTGAGTTCAGAGGAGAACAAGGCACAACTCCTGAAGCTGTTCCCACAAATACCCGAGTCTCACATTGCATATTTTGGACATGTTGAGAGCATGGACAGTTTTCTCAGACTCACAGATGGCCGAGGTGGGCTGATAGTATTTGCAGTAAAGTCAGATCTCGTGATAAACTTTATCTTTAGCGGCGATGACGTGGGCGGAAGTCCCTAACCCGAAACCGAACCCTAACCTTAACACTATTCCGAACCCTAATATTGAACCTAATGCCCATCGAGAAAGCTTCCCAACTATATTGCCTATAGAGACGGGGTCCGCAGACCTCCTCTAAACTTATTGCCCATAGAGATGAGGTCCCTAACCATAATGTCCATTGAAAAGGGTTCCTAACCCAAATGCCCATAATAGCTCTCGCCGCTAAAAGTAAAGTGAGCCAGTCTAGCTACCACCTGTCCGTGACGACCACTTGCATGGCATCCACCCCTTTACTAACCCAAAGAGTTTATCTGCTTCCTTCTTCACGTCTTCAACAAAATGATCACTTGATCAGTATATATTTGTTTTCCACTAACTCTGTGAGAAAATGGCGGGCATCCTAATTCAATCTGTTGTCTCTGAGCCTACCTCATTATGTCACATTGGAAAGATCTTTTGTGTTCTTCTTCTGAGATGCCCATCCGCCGATCTGCTAGTCGAAATCTGGCTCACCCGATGTGTATAACATGTCTCATGTCTTATAAGTTTCCAGAAATTCTAAACTGTCTCATATGATTCAATAAAATAAAAAAATATGCACCCATGCGTCAGTATCGCCATTTGCTACGAAAACGGTCAAAGTCAGACGTACGCCATTTTTAAATAAGATGAGATCAAGGTATTATGCTGACATGTTACAAGAATTAAGATGCAAAGATACACCCTGATATAATATATTTTTTTGTTGTTGTTCTTTTTGCTTGAGATAAGAATGTTTCCTCTGCGTTCTTTCAGAAGTCTGAAAAAAATAAATGGGCCATTTTCAAGAAACAAAGAAACTAAATGACCCACTCAAGATGACTCAAGTACAAAACTGGCCCGCCTTCTGAAAGGCTGAGCATCAGCGGGCACCCCTGCTCCACACCGCTGCTCTGATACATTTTGACAACATTTTTTGGAAACCTACTATTGTGATCTGTGTGGAATTGCTCTCAGTAGCACACAATAATTTCACGCTCTTGTTTACACATTCAGGCATGGATATCATCTTCTCGACTTTGAATGATGAAAAGTCGCGAGGCAGCAGCCATGCCCTGGCTGAACACGGTCAGTTTCTGCACGTTAGAAACCATGGGCCGCTGGATTCAAATCTTTGTGAGTAACGGCTGGAAAATTCAGGAGAATGCCCCGTCAGTCATAATAATTTCTGAAATTTTGACTTTAAACAATACGTTATGGGTTATATTTAAAGAATGAAATAACTCCCTTTAGGAACACTCAACTAACGGAGAAATTGTGTTGAAGTGAAAGCTTTTCAGAAATGTGCATAACTGACTTGGCATTCTGCTAAAATTGTCCGGCTTTCAAATATAAAAATACAGTCATGCAAGTTTACCAAAATAGTAATGGAAAATGATCTTGCTATGAAAATACAGTAGAAACTCATGGACTTGAATCTCAAGGGGGGGAGGGGGCGAAGGGAGCAGGCTAGACATTTGAGTTTGTGAGATTTTCGAGTTCTTGTAATAGATTTTATATAATCCTAGAACGAGTATATCCAGATTTTGAGGTTCTATTGCAGGGTTGCCAGATCTGGCTCTTTCGGAGTCAGATACCAGAATTTTGACTTTTTAAAAACGCTCTTGGCTCCCAACTCTTTTTTTACTTCAGCGGATATTAGGTTAAAACTGACTAGTTTCCCAAAGAAAAAGTACTTAACTCTCAGGCTGGTGTATTTCAAGTGGGCGGCATTTGTCATAATTGCCCAACGATCACAAATCGATGAACGACCTCTGTTTCCATGTAACAAACATAATTTAAAAATTAAGTTGCTTTAATGTATGTAGAAAGGTTCATGATAATTATAATATCCACATACATCCAATATGTGGACAACTCGTAGTAAATTTCTTTGTCTTATGTCAAGTTTTGATCCCTGTAAGCCATTTTCGAATATGATTTGGCTCACTTTAGGCTTTTTTTCGTACGCGATTTTGATCCGGCTCGACAAAATAGTCTGACAGTCCTGTTCTATTGAAAGTATTGATATCAGTGCTACAATCAATGAGAGGAGGAGGGTAGCTTCAAAATGATGACAAATGAGGTATTTGAAATTGAACTGTGAACATTTTTGTCCCTTGAAATCTTTTCTGTGTTGTTCTTGCAAAATGCTCCCAGTCTTCACTATGACTTTTGTAAGCAGCAAGACATATTCGTCTTCATGCACCGCTGATCATGCACTGTACCTCACACAAAGAAAAAATGGCAGCTTAAATGATGGGAAACAGCCGGCTGACATTCCAAACTTCGCATAGATATCAAAACGGCGTGACCAGCACGAGGCAGTGTTTCATAATGCATGAGGTATGATAGATAATGCAGTACGCTGTGCTCTTCATAAGAGGGCATACTTTGCTGAGCATTATTCTGGCTGTAGTGAGAAATGCGTTGACACGCTCCCGACATGCCTGTGCAGACGGTAACAAAACGTCATGATGATGTCAGCTTACCTAAAGCCAGCTAGGCTGAACATAAGTTCTTTGAGTACAGTTATGCTCACGGTCATTTTCAGTTGTCGTTGATATTTACGATGGAGCCTCTGCGGTATCAAAAACACCTAAACACTTTTATCAGGTTTCTGTGCCTAAGATTCCAGGGACAAAGGTGAAAGATATTATTTGAATTGTACTGTTGAAATAATTTCATTTGACTTCAGTGAAATGCCAAATAAGGTCTGGAGCGTCATTTTATGAAGTGGACATGGGATACTTGCTGGGCAAGGACAACAGGGCAGCGAGCATCCGAGCAGAGATAGCGGAACTCATCAAGTCGGGCGTGCAGTCTGGAGCTGTTAAACCTCTGAAGAGAGTTGTCTACTCTGTAGAGGATTATGGGAAGGCTCTTCAAGATTTAGGCACGAACAAGACCACGACAACTCTTCTGAAGGTACGAGATGCGACAAACTGTCAATGTGTTTTAATAGACTAACTGCGTGGTATGTTAGTAGTGTAGACAATTGTATTGCTGGTAGCCAAGCTGATGCGACTTCACACTTTTATTACCCAAGCAGGCCAGTTTACTCTTTCTCAACTCCCCGGTGATTGTACAGTGTCGCTGCCATTTTCAGGCGCTGATCACTAGCGTTCTGACAATATCTTTCACTGCCTTTAGCTATGTACCCATTTTACAGGCGGGTGGACTGAAGCAAATGTGAATGAAATGATTTCCTAAGGCACCTGCAACACGACCGTGATCAGGTATCGAACTCACGACCTTAAGATCTTGAGTCCAACTCCGCGATCATTCGGCCACACTGCTTCACGAATGTGGATGTCTTTTGACAGTATCTGTCAATATCTGGTACTGTCATCAAGGTAGGAAGACTTGTCATAGAAGTGGTAGGTCTGAACCTCAGGCTTTTGTCCGAGGGTGGGTTTGATGGAAGTATTCAGATATATGTGATTGACAGTTTGCTACAACACCTCTCCCAGACCTGACATGTTGGTCAGAAAATTTAATCCAAAATTTAGTTTGACGATTATGACTATTATAGATGTGCTGATTTGAAAAAGAAATATGACACAATAACAAAATTTATCGAGACCTCCTCCCATAGCATCCATGAGCACACTTTTAGATAGCAATGAAGAGGATGTGGATAACTTAATACATCACGAAGCGCTCTAAAGGCAGCCAATAACCAATAACGGATTAAATGAAAAGGTATTATTTGAAGAAAGAGAAGAGGTAAATAGATTATGGACACGAGGACAACGTGGAAGATCGTGGTGCTGGAGACTGCCATGAAAAATACGACCAAAAACCAGAAAGACAATAAAGACGATGATGTAACGATGTTACGCCAACAGTGCATTGTTTGATCACTTCCATGTATCATTACTCGAATGGTGATGGAAGCTCTGTATAATTATAATATTTTCATGCTAAAACTTACTAAAAGCAAGTTTTCGATTGCTATTGGTAAGGATAGGCATAGGATGGGCCTCTGACCTAGGTCTGTCCAATGAACAGAGGCAAACAAACAAACAAACAAATAAACAAACAAACAAACAAGCAAGCAAGCAAACAAACAATGCATTATCATCATACAGATTCAAGAGGAAACAGTGGCACCAAAGTCAGCGAAAAGGCGTTCAGGTGTCATGGCGGTGAAGAGAACCAAATGTCGACCCAACCACTCATACGTCATCATGGGAGGCCTGGGTGGGTTTGGCCTGGAGTTGGCGCATTGGCTGGTCAAACGTGGCTGTCAGTATCTGGTACTGTCATCAAGGTAGGAAGACTTGTTTTAGAAGTGGTAGGTCTGAACCTCAGGCTTTTGTCCGAGGGTGGGTTTAATGAAAGTATTCAGATATGTCTCCATTTCACCAAGGCATGAGTGTTGATGTGAAGGGCGTCATTTCTTTTCGATCTATCTGAAATTTTAAGCGGGTTATATACTTCTTTACATTCTGCACAAGTTTTAGACTCATAACCTTGGACCACATGCCTAAAGAAAATGATTACGGCTCACACCACTTGATTGAAAGCAGTTTATCTCTAATAATCTTTGACCAAATTTTTATCTGGACGTCAGATAAGGGGGAGGTGGGGGGAATACTGTATAGTAACCATTAGACTTAAAATCGCAGATATCTTTCCCGCACCTTCTTTGACTTATTCTAAATCGGGAAGAAAATGTCTGTGGGAAGAGCAAGAACAAGATGTATCTGTTCGAAAGACACTTTTTGTGTATGACTATCTAAATGGAAGAACTGAATTTATGAAATGGTTTCTGTGGTGGCAAAAGTTACGTAACTGTCATCCGAACCCTGATTGAAAGATGTAAAAACCGAAAGTAGGTCTACCTCTAACATGTTTCTGTCTCTTTGCGAGAAGGATGGATCATGGAATAATATTTCATTTTTGAGCCACCCTCTAAGAGGTCATATTTTTTAGAGTATTTTCTTTGAAAATCTTCATTTAGAAGTTCAAGAGAAGCACCATTTCTATCATGGCTATGGTCGGGCAAGGACAGTAAGCTGTTGCTTAACTTTACGATGACTTTCCAATCTACAGGAGAGGTCTTACCACAGGCTACCAGAAGTATAAGATTGAGCTGATGAAGTCTTTAGGAGCCCAAGTCCAGATCAGCACACACGACGCTGTGACAGAAGAAGGAGCTGCTGCTCTCCTACAAGAGGCGGCAAAGATGGCTCCACTCGGAGGGGTCTTTAATGTGTCATTGGTAAGTAACAAGGAGCTGACATCACAGTGGCAGTGTGAATGTACCAGCACACTGTGAACATGTGTGAATGTACCAGCACACGGTGAACATGTGTGAATGTACCAGCACACTGTGAACATGTGAGAATGTACCAGCACATTGTGAACGTGTGAGAATGTACCAGTACGTTGTGAACATGTGTGAATGTACCAGTACATTGTGAACATGCGAGAATGTACCAGCACATTGTGAACGTGTGAGAATGTACCAGCACGTTGTGAACATGTGTGAATGTACCAGTACATTGTGAACGTGTGAGAATGTACCAGCACAGTGTGAACATGTGAGAATGTACCAGCACATTGTGAACGTGTGAGAGTGTACCAGTTCATTGTGAACATGTGTGAAGTTAGTAGTTATATAGTGCTTTACATGTTCATGTACTGTCTCGTGTATTTTGCCCATGTACCATATTTGTGGTCTGGGCTTATTCCTAATAAACTTGTCTCAGTATTCTGTGGCCGTACGCATCACCCACTCCTAAAACATTAGTACCGGTGGTGTTCACTGTAGTTTACGCAATGCATTAATTAACGCAACTATTACGCATACAGCCATTGATAGCCGATGCTTAAACCAGGGCGTGGGAACACAATTTGTAGAAGGTAATGGATTAGTGCCATGTATCGAGGACTCTGATTGGCTGTTGTGATTTGAAATACACGCAACGCGTTCATTGGTGATACAGGTCACTCATATCCATTTGATTTTAATTTAGGAGACTGGTATTTAGGTTGGGCATTTAGACTATCCCGTGGAGCGTACATTGGTTGTACAGCCAGACCGGAAAAGGGGGGGGNGGGGTGGGGGCATTCGTTTGTGAAAAATATGCTTCTCACCCATCTCAGATATGGAAATGATTTAGAGACTGGTTTATACGAAGGTTGAGTTTTTGTTTTTTCCAGATTCTGAATCAGGGTGATAATAATGGGCTAGCGAGCTGGTCGTCGGTTTGAGAGAATTTTAGTATCCAAACTAAGCGTTAAAAACCTAGCATTCAGGTAGGAGAGATAACGGGGAAAAAATGTTTATCCAACTAGTAATTAGTATACTCACGATTCACTTCCTGTATATTTTTAATTTGGTATCCTATGACTAAGAGAGATAGAGTGGGCTTACTTGAAGAGAAATGAGGACTGCACAGTTGTTGCGATGGTGCCACTGTAGCAGTTGTAGGTTACAGACCTGTAATAGGATTGGACCCTTTTTTCCTCTATGGGCTATACAGTATTAACATTTTCAGCTGCCCTCTGAACCCAAAGTTTTTGCTTTCACCCACACCCATACCAGATTGAAGCCCATTATGTGGCCCAAATTTTAAGACTTACCCAACCCTAGCAAGCCCATTGAAATTTGGAGCTTGGTTGCTATTTGTAAACAGACCCTACATTTTTCACTGGTCAATGCCAAACCCCTCCTCTTCCGCCTGAGCACACCCTTGACCTGGCAGTTCCAGCCCAGGGCTAAAAAGTGCCTGGTAAAATAAAGTAAAATGGATACAGATTCCAATGATATCAAAATTTCCCCCCTGGAGCCCTTATTACTGGAAGCAGGGCATGCCAAAAGAGGGAAAAGTGGAGATGAAATATACCCCCTAAGTTGTACGACCACAAAGTGAAAGTACAATTACAGGCCTGTAACCTGAAGTGAGGTAGTAAAAAGTATCTTCGTTTCCCCTAGGTACTCAAAGACGCCCGTTTCCAGAACCAGACCGAGGAAAGTTTCAAGGCAGTCTGTGACCCCAAAGTCGATGCAACCATTCATTTTGATCGGTTGACGAGAGAAGTGTACAAAGACTCGTCTCCTTGGTTCGTGGCCTTCTCTTCGGTGGCTTGTGAACGGGGCTCACGTGGTCAGACCAACTATGGGTTTGCCAACTCGGTTATGGAGAGGATATGTGAGAAAAGGCGAGCAGATGGTCTGCATGGTGAGTTCCTGGGATGTGGGTGTGTGTTTGTGTGTGTATGTGTGTCTGTGTGTGTCTGTGTGTGTCTGTGCGTGTCTGTGTGTGTCTGTGGGGTGGGGTAAGAGAAGATTGGAGGTAAGAAAACTTTCAGGGGCAGTCCAGGACTGGGAAATAAGAAGATGACACGCTCGGTGTCTTTCTCCATATCTACTTTTGCCACTTGTTACTTCAAGAAAGCACTTAAGATTATGGCATTGTTGCACAGTTTAAATGAGCAAGGTGTTTTTTTCCCTCCGTTCTTCAGGCGTGGCTATTCAGTGGGGCTTGGTTGGTGATGTGGGGTACGTAGTGAAGAACGTAGACCTGACCAAGGTTGACAAGAGAAAAAGTGTGGTCGGTCACTATGAGGCCCAGAGTATGGAGTCTTGTCTGGACGCCCTGGACAAAATCCTCATGCGGGATGTAACAGTAATCAGCAGTTACGTGATAGCTGAGAAAAGAGCACGCAAGGATACTGGGAAAGGATCGACCGTTTCCATAACTGAAGCAGTCATTCAATTGTTAGGTGAGTGAGCATCTTTGCATCTTTTCTTTGAGCAGTGGCGTGGCTGTTGGGGGAGGGGAAAGAATAAATGCCCTCTCCCTCAAAAACAAGGTTGTCCACTTCCCATCTGATCTGTCTTCCATGATTTATTTCGGACTTGCTATAATCTTGTGAACTATCTTGCTATCATCATTGAAAATAATTTTAAAAATATTCCCCTGAGCAGCCAGTATGTCTCCTCCCCTCCTTTACCTGAACCACCGCACAAGATCGCTCTCTACTTCATAATGTGTTGAGTAAGAAATATTAAATCGTAGAAAAGGGACCACCAGAGATTGAAATTTGTCGAGGGATACTCAACAAAGACGGGAAAACCCTGTTCATAACTCACTCACATACCATTAGTTCAACTAGATCTGGCTTCATGTTAACAGATATGCACCTTAACTTCTGTCTCATGTCATAATCGTTGTGAACCAAAATGCTGTTACCTCGTCTTTCACAACAGGCCTGAAAAACGCCAAGTCAGTGAAGGACGATATTACCTTACAGGACTTGGGTCTTGACTCCATGATGGGAGCAGAGATGAAGAAACTACTAGAGACGCGCGCCAACGTTGTGTTGAATAGCAAGAGCATCAAAAACCTCACCTTCCGGAGGCTCAGGGAAATAGGTTAGAATCCAAGCCTGCTAAAAGTTTCGAGAAAATCTGTGTAAAACAAAGTTACGTGTATCTTGTGTCTTTTGTCCCTTTGCATTTCGCCACAATCACAAGCAGGATGCCTATCTTAGAGACAAGCAGTTTGCAAACTAAGCTATTTTTGTGCTTGCAAGAACCCAAAATTTACTTTCTGGGCGTATTCAATGACATTATAGACGATATCAATAACAACTGGTTAATTTCTGAATAAGTTGATTCTTTCTGTCCACAGATCAAGGTTTACAAGAGTCCACCCAGTGATGACCCAGGAGGATATGACCTAGAATTTCAATTTAAAAAATGTCCTTAATACATATGTGTGTCGTGCTCTGAGGTTTTACTTGTCTCAATCCAGCAAAGATGGCATTTTCCCATGATGGCCACCGTTATACAGTCATGGGAAAATGCCTCTTTGAACTTCAAAAGGCAATGAAATGTAAAGCCAGTTTTAGCTTGCTTATTTTACATTTTGCATCACACGAGAGCTTGCGTGTTAACAATGGGATCTCTTACCATCGTATGAATTACATTAGTGTGTTGATTTTGAGTGCATCCTTAGTAGCAATCAATAAGCAGAATTAATAAAATTCTTACGGTGGTAAGAGATCCCATCGTTAATGCGCAAGCTCTCATCTATTAATAAAGTGTCGCTTGCAGTTAATGCCTACACAAGGAATCTGCCAAGAGGGCTGTTAAACAGACTTAATGTATCAGAATTTGGTCTTTAAGAATTACTGTTAGATTTGATCTTAAAAGATGTCATTCAATTTATTTAACAAAGTGGGATTCACCATTAAATGTAAATCTCAGAGGTCGTCGCTAGAACGAGGTTTATTTTCCTTTAGAAAAACAGATATGTTGCTTATGCTAGCAGGTGTCAAGTTCACTGTCAAGTTTTCGAGGCTCAGAGATTGATGGAGTCCTTTGATATTATTGTTTTGAAGCTGCAACTCTTTTGGATTATCATTATTTTTTTTACCTAAAATGCAGCTTCCACTATGGCTTCATGGTGGCAGAGATGATATGACGCAGGGGCTAAGGAAATGGAGGTTGCGGGTTCAAATCCCTCCCTAGGAGGGGAAAAAAATCAGCAAAAGGATACATTGGAGATGACCCAAGTGTGGCCTAGCCCCTTTAGAGTGTCAAGAAGTAAAAGGGCCGAAACACTTGTTAGACGGGGGTATCTTTCTCTGAAGATCTTCTATTGCCTCGCTCTCCGAATAGGAGAGTTTCATATAAAATTTACAAAGGAAGTTTTACATGTGAGTTCAGTTGAAGTCAGTGAACTATCACATTGCCATGATGTTTGCATTAATGATGTTTTATTTGTGAAAATGTGGTCTAAGTATGCCCTTTTCTACATGTTGCTTTTGTCATGAGAAGAAGTCACAGAAATCTGTAATGCTTTATTAATACCACCTTACCTATTCTGGCACTGTCTATTTATTCTCTGTTCTGACGTTTGGATGCAGTTAGAATATTTACAAAGAAGATATCGGCTATGTAAACGTCAACTACAATGATGGGTAACATATATTAAAAAAAAGTTTTTCTTATTAGGCTGTTTTCAAAGTAACATGTACATAGTTCTGCTCTTATAATTATAGACCTACGTAGGTCCACCCATAGCTGACAACGCAGAAATAGTGGGAGTTTCCCTGGAGGCTATAATCTTGTAGTGGGTCCAGTAGACAGTGAACTATCAGACAAATAGTTGAATAAGTATACTGAAGACGGCTATCGTTAATTGATTTATTTGTTTATTTATTTTCTTTTCTATGTAGTAGACACAGTTATAGCTATGCAAAACTTTCACATAATCTGGAGGTAAATTTTAATATAGAGATCTTATTATTTTTTTTCTCTTCCGCTTGTTTGTTTTTTTTTTGTTTCAATCCATAAGATCCGTATGTTGAATTATCTTTAGTTACTTTTGCTAGTTACTGTTTAATTATATTCTGTTACGTCAAGCTACTTTGTATTCCTGTGCACCTTTTTTGTAAACAGCCAAAATGTATAAAGGCTAAAATGCCTACCATTACAAATCACAGTGCAACAATCAATCAATCAATCAATCAATCAATCAATCAATCAATCAATCAATCAATCAATCAATCAATCAATCAATCAATCAATCAACCAACCAATCCTTAGTATTACAATATTAGAAGGTTTAGAAGACATCAAACTATTCTGACACCACATAGAAATATCAATATCGAAAAGAAATGATACTTTTGGTACCCATATTTTGAAGAATAAGGATCACGACACCTATAAGTTAGCGCTTTCGTTCATATTTTATTTCTGTGTTTTTATTGAAAGGTCACTGGTTCTCTTAAAACTCCTAAAACACAGAACAGCGAAATTTCATTTTCCATTGAGTCATTGTGTGCCAAAGCTATCTCCGTGAAGCATGTGGTATACACAGCTTGGGAAACAAACAGGAAATAAAGCTGCGGAGAATAAATCTAGTCTAGCTGACATTTGATATAATTGTAGTGTTGCGGTGACAAGCTGCCTATTAGATTACTGTAGCTTGCATAAGTAAAATAAGGCATAAGAGGGATAAGTTCCAACGAGATGAAATTTTTAGGGCCCCTGATTTAAGCTAGCTGGGAGTAGTCCTAAATTTACTTCTTTGCAACTAGGTGTAAAAAATTCAAAATGGCGGCTTCACAGTATTTCTTGCTGACCGTGTGTGATGTCTATCTTAATATTCTACGTTTGCCATTTTCAATCCACGAAAACATCAAATGAGCAGAATGTAATTGTATAACTTGGATATGTATGCCACCCATTAAGTGAAATCGATTGTGTTATCTATCTTCCTATTTCTTGAATCCATGATGACAAAAGACACCCCAAACGTTAAGAGCCTTTTCTTGACTGAGCTGTTTGCATCTGATAGTAAAGTCCCCTTGAGGCCATCAACTGAGCATGAGTGCCAGCTTCATGAACAATTCCCCCCTTCAAGACAGCTATCTTGTCTGCGTCCTTAATCGTGCTGAGACGGTGAGCAATGGTGATGCACGTGCGTCCTTGGCGGGCTTTGTCTAAAGCCTCCTGTACTATCTGAAATGTTAACAAACAAATAATTTATTTCGTCTTTTCAATATTATCACGAAAAGAAAAGCAACTTCAACAACGAAACTTTTCATTCTGTCATTGTTTTGTCACTCGAGTGTTTTTTTGTTGTTTTTTTTTTGTCTCCTCAATTCAATCAAGAAAACAACAACAACAAAAACCAACTTCAACAAATAAGACACTTTCATTCAGTCTATCGCTTTTATCTCCTGTTTGTTGCTCTTCATGTTCATTTTTTTCTCGTTGATTCCTTTCGTATCTATTTTTTGAAACATTTGCGAATCGAACTACTTTGGTTATGATAAAGACAAGAAAAAAATTAAAAATATAACTGAACGAACAAGAATCTGAATAATCCTTTTATCAGGGCCATAACTATAATCTCCTAGTCCGGGACTGTTTCTCGAGCGTGGTCAGAGAGAGAGCAAGAGAGAGAGAGAGAGAGATAGAGAGAGATAGAGAGAGAGAGAGATAAAGAAAGAGTGAGAAAGAGTGATAGACAAAGGCAGAGAGAGAGAGACAGAGAGAGAGAGAGAGAGAGAGCGAGGAAGAGAGAGAGACAGAAATAGAGAGAAAAAGAGAGGGGAGGAAAGAGAAAGAAAAGAAACAAAGAGTTTGGAATGTATACAAAGAGGGCATTTTAAATTGTATACTTTTCACAAGACTTTTACTGGACCCCTCGTCTTCAGAACAAAACATCTTTTAAAAGCTAAGCAAGCTTTGCTACGTCACACTAACCGGTCAATGAAAGCATCCTTTCCCCCCTCTCTCCTCCCAACAAAAATATAGATCTATGTCTCTGGCTCTCCATCCCAAACAGTGTTAATCCTTATACCTTCTCACTCTCAGTGTCCAGTGCTGATGTAGCCTCATCCAGCAGTAAGATCTGGGGGTCTCTTACCAGAGCCCTGGCAATGGCAATCCGCTGTTTTTGCCCTCCACTCAGCTGTGTGCCTTTACTGCCTACGTTTGTGTCGTAGCCCTGGTGAAAGATATTCGGTAAAGAGTATCGACAGTTCTAAGCATCAGAAGTTTATTCTTCATTGCACCCGATCGAGGAAAGCCAGCCGTAATTACTGCATAAAACAATGGAAAAAGGTCGAAAAAGATGAAAATTGAAATTCGCTATTTCAGTTCAATATCATCATGTATAATGTATGAGTCTGTTTCACTCTACACAACTCTTCGTCCACATGATATGTAATTTCCTCATTTTTAATTTCTCAAAAAAAAACAACAAACTGAACACTCCTTTAAGATCACACACAAAGACCTCTAACGGCTAAAAACACATGTTTCATGATGTCATAAGTATCTATGGCAAGGATCAACGCCTGAAAAATGTCGGTGACATTGTGTGATCCCGCGGCGTTGAAGAGTGTATTCATCTGGCTAACTGAAGTAATAACAAGTTTAACAAGTTTATTGCGAATAAGCCCAGACCACAGCCGTGGCACATGGGCAAAATACAATATAGTAACGTCGGGCTGCACGAACGGGCATAAATTTGCCTAAAAACAAGAGTTCCATATTTCATAATGATAATGATGGTAGTGGTGATACGGTATAAATGTTAAAATAGAAAAATTCAAAGGTGCATAATTCATATAATATAACATTTGATAAGTCTAGCTGACCTTTTGAGAATTTGCGCATGAAGACATGGATCTCTTACCATTGTAGGAATTACATTATTGCATCGGTGTGGAAGGCAGGGGCGAAGGGTCCATGTAATCAAATAATCACTGATTACCAGCCGAAAATGTCGTTGGTTGACCTTGGCCTTCGTGGCAAGTTAAACAAGAACACCGCCGATATCCTATTTATTTGCTCTTTGTCAGGCTTATTCTTACTTTGACCTACGTTCAGAACCTGATACCCCTCCAATTTTCTCTGCTCTATTCACTGATTAATAGGGATAAAGAAGAACCTGGACACCCCTATAGCCAAATGTGGAGTGGCCTCACAAAAAAACTCAATGAAAGCAAGGAAATTTCACCGGCTAGTAAAGAAGAGCTGCTAATCAAGGTCTCCGCTTGATTTGTGGTACAGCTTTCACCTATTGCGGTTTAATGTGATGCGGAACAAAAATAACATATTGGTAAAACGAGACACTATTCTATAGCATTTAGTGAAATTCATTATTATCAAGGGCCTCTTTATTCGACAATAATTAACACTGTTGCTGACAAGTGACATGCCTTCAGTCACAAGTTTACGACCACTTTTATTTTTCGCTCAGTTTAGAAATGAATCCACACTTGCAGAAAGCCACATGAACAGTCTCACCACACATATCTCCATTCACAAGCCCAGTGCTGGTGTTGCCACGTTGCCTATTTTATAGTGCAATGTAGCTGAATCCCAAAATCTTTGGTTGGGGAAAGCACCTTGGGGTACATTTACTTTTTTTATGAAGGAGGTTTCTGACTTTATGAAACATACAAACAAACTTATTAAATAAACATAAATTCTTCTTGGGAAATAACATGAATGACAAAACGTCTTGGAAAAGTAATTCAGCTGGCCCCCCCTGTTCTCAAAATCGGCAAGGTTTGACGGTGGCAATACTCACATAGGCCTACCCATTTGCAAAAAGGTGGGCTCGCCTTCATGGTTTAGACTGGGCCGAAAATTACGTTTTCAATAAAATTAGTATCTTCTTGTTTTAGGTCTGGATATTTGGCTAGAGGTGGAAACGGGGGAGAGGGAGGGAGTCGCTGAGCATAGAGCGGTTTGTCCAAAGATGTTAGTCAGTCTGCTACCCAAGCAACCAAAGGTCATTCTTTTTAAAGCTTGACGGATTGTCACTCCCCTACGGTCTGGATGGGTTTTTCCTGCAAGGTCGTGTTCCCAATGTTTTGTTTATTAGCCTAGGCCTGCTAGGTCTAGCCTAACTGGACCTAAATTCTACAATTTTGGAGCCATTACACCTTGGTGAGTGATAATATACATGTTTTTTGTGCGATCCTGGCCCTATTGTACTTTTTGGTGCCTTTTCAGCCAACCTGTTTCTAACTACTCAAACTTTTGTTGTAGCTTTTCAGGAATTGTGATGATGCCTACGGATTTTTTTAAGTCCATACTCTATGTTACAGTATCATACTGTGAACATCAAATGTGACTCCACGGACGGATATTATAGCACTTTCGACTAATACCGCATAGCACTTTCGACTAATACCGCATACGTGACTATAAGTGACAATCATGTTCAACTATGATTACCCTGTTGAGAAAGCCAGCCTTCGCCCCTGGTGGAAGGCACTTTTAGTTGCGTCCAACACTCAACACGCAGGGTTGATGTAATTCTTGCGAGAGTAAGAGATCCCACAGTGAATACGCAAACTCTCAATTATATTGCTTAAAGTGGGAATTGGAAAACGTATGTATGTATACACAAACAATGATGATGCCAATGTTTTGACTCACATTTGGCAATCCGTTGATGAAGTTATGTATATTAGCGGACCTTGCTGCCTGAATGATCTCTCCCATGCTCACTTCCCTCGTGTTGTCACCGTAAGCGATGTTTTCTTGAATACTTCTCCCAAACAATACCGGCTCCTGGGACACCAGCCCGATCCTAGAACGCAGCCACTGGACATTCAGATCCTTAATGTCATATTTGTCTAGTTTCTGCACAGTGAACAACGAGTTAACATCAGAAAATAGGTGATCTTGATACATTAGCAAAGGGGAATGAATGTGGATTATAATATCGTCTTTAAACGTGCATCCGTTTGTCAATACTCGTGCGTGAGTAGCTTATGACTCACGAGAATGATACACACACAGGAACCTATAAAATCCTGATGAATGATGAATACAATGAAATCTTGATATTGAGTACCCGTCTGATAAGTACAACTTGCTATTTTACATACGCTAATTTATTGTTGCTATATCATTTCATTATACATGTACATGTAAATCTCAGTATTCAGTAAACTCAATAAATAAGTAGGCCTTGACTGTTTTCCAAGCATCACGGCTTACATATTATCAATGGTCTGGTGTATATGTATTGCAAAGCACTATATTACGAAGGAACGAAAATGTTTTGGTTATCTCCCTAATTATATATCGGACAACGAGGATAATATTAACGATGATGGTGGTGATAATAGTATGGTGGATGGACGGCGATAATCATAATGATGATGACAGTGGTAGTGATGCTCGTTTGGTGGGTGGATGACGATGATGATAATGATAATGACGGTGATGGTGGTGATGACGATGACGGTGAAGTTGGCAGAAGGCGATGGTAATAATGATAATGGTCGAGCCTTTGATGATAAAAATGATGATAATGATGATGAAGCGGGGATTGAAGAAAACGAGAATCCCAAAAAACCAGCTACGTAATGAACTCACCACAGCCCCTGTGATAGGATCGTAAAATCTCTCTAATAGCTGTACAGTGGTACTTTTCCCACACCCGCTTTCCCCAACAAGCGCCAGGGTTTGACCCGGCCTCACGCTGACGTCCAGACCAGAGAGAACAGACACCTCTGGACGCATGGGGTAGTAGAAGTGGACATTGGAGAAATGGATGGCAGTTTCAAAGGAACCCTGAGGGAAGTGAAACCACCGATAGATTGATCGATCGATCAATCAATCAGTCAATCAATCAATCAATCAATCAATCAATCAATCAATCAATCAATCAGTCAGTCAGTCAGTCATCGATCGATCAATTAATCAAGCAAGCAAGCAAGCAAGCCGTCGCATTTGACCATTTCCGACAGGTCTTTCCATCCATCCATCCGTCTGTCCGTCCGTCCGTCTATTTGATCAGCCAATCGGCAGTAAAAGTGATATCAGCCTTACTTCCCCACTACCTACGTTCAAAAATAGTTCTGCAACCGCTCACATACATAATTGTGTTCTTTTCTATTATCAAAGAGCTACTGTAGAAGTTCCCCCCTCCTCCCTCCCCCCGCCCTACCAGAATATTTTTCGTGAACCCTGCATGGTGGTTTTTCACACGTGTACTGGTAGTTCCTTCCAGGGTTGCTAGATTTCTGGAATTTGGCACTGGAATCGCCAAACTGGCAGCCCTGATCGTACTTGTAAAAAAAAAAAAAAGTTTTATGACTGATAATATCAAAAACCAAGGGGTAGACCTAGTACCTAGGAACAACTGCGTTTCCAATTCCCTTGTGGGTTATCGCCCCTAGATAAACTATTTATTACTAGTAAGCTCCTTGAATATTTTGAACTCCATTTTTTTTTTTTTCGTGAGAAATCATTTCACCAGTCAAACTCAGCTCTTGAAATGGGTCCGTAACGTTTCGCCGCAAATGACGCAACAGCGTCTACCTGTCCGAAGTCTGAAAATCGTTTCGCCGCAAATCGTATTCGAATATAAGTTACTTACACAGAAGATAGAAGATCGATTATCCTGTGAACGCTTCTGAAACTAGAGTTAAGAAAGACGAAAAAGTTCACGATTTTTGGACTATATTTTTGATGTATACTGTGGTCCATTGGCAACATTTCCACCTAGGCTATGGGCGAGTCAAGAAATCAGTTCCAGAACTACTAACAGTTGTGAAAGTTTTCACAGTTCCTTTGGCCAACACTTCCGCTCTCCGTCACCAAACATATTCTTGTTCTTTGGGTTTTTACAACGCTTTTATACCTGAGACATCACATTTTTATCTGCACTGAAATACGTCAAGTACATAAACCCATCCTGCTCAAAGTCCTATTCCCACCTCCCCATTAGTGAGCAGGGGTAACGTGCATTATGTCGGCCCTATTCTGAACCGAAGTTTGGGAAAACATAATGCACGGCGAACGGGAAAGGCGCTTCTTACAATACGTTGCACAAATAGTAATCGGAGATGAATTTAAACTCGCAACGTACTAAATTAATTGTATTCGAATTCAATTTGCGGCGAAACGATCATTCTGATTTTCCACAGGTAGACGCTGTCATGTCATTGCGGCGAAACGTCGAGCTCCCCTTGAAATTCACGAATATGAGATCCTCGCTTAGAAAAACAAACCATTACTTTTATAATGGTTAAAATTTAGAGAAACAAAAGATTGGGTAACATTAAAAGTTACGACACTCTGTTGCACGTGCTCTATTTTCTACCACGTTACCTGCTGCGGTTTCAAGGTCGGGCCTGCATATTCATCAATAGGAGGTGTCACGTCGGCCAGTTTGAAAATTTTCGCCGCAACTGTACACGATTCCGCCGTCTGGGGTCCTTGGCCGAGGACTCTGCCCATCATCATGGAGCTCAAAGCTACACAGGTGAATACCCTGCAGAAACACATTGGTGGGTGACAAATGTAACAGTCTAAAATCAGGGCCACGATGATTTGTTTTCTCGCAATCGTGTGTGTGTGTGTGTTTGTGTGTGTGTGTGTGTGTGTGGTGTGTGTGTGTGTATGTGTGTGTGTGTGTGTGTGTGTGTGTGTGTGTGTCTGTGCGTGCGTGCGCGCGCCTGCCTTCTAAATAGTAAAAAAAAAAGTCAAAAAGGCCAAATCTGGCAATCCTGCTACGGTGTAGACTAGGCCTATCAGACTCTCGCCGTAAGAAAAAAAAAAAAAAACTCGGCACGTCGTGCAGGAAAAGGATCTTGCGTAAAAAGAAACAACAAAACACCGTCAGAAGTAAAGTAAATTTTACTCTCAGATTTTTGGCCACTCTTTAAATAAGTTTTCCTCTTTACACCGCCTTTGGATGGACGCACTACATTCAAGATATGGGAGCGCTGAATCTGTGAGACAATGTAAAGGCTTTCAGATTATCGGGAAAGAAACTAACTAAAGTTGACAAAATCGTTTTGCCGATGTTGTAAATGGCTCCTAGGTGAATACGGAAGAAGGTGCTGTTTGAGCATTTTAGAAAACATTGAAGATTTATCGAATTGTTTCTCACAGTCAAACAGATCACATGTTGATAATCTTAAATTCATAGATTATATGGACGCTACGCCCCTACATCTAAAGTGTAGTCTTGGATATTTTCTAGCCTCATCACCGTGATCCGAGAGGAGGGAAGGCTAATGAATTGTAACATTCTAAACAGGCTTTGTTATCAAAGGCTATTCATGTACAAGCATCCAACAATCCTTTCAGCTGTGTTAGGGAAACTATAAGAAGAAAACAGTGATGATATAAAGATTGACCGTTCACTTTTACTTGTTTATTCATATTTACTTTCATATTCTTAAAATTGTCTATCCATTTGTCCGTTTAGTTCATGTATTGCACTGCCCAGTGGTAGCTATATGTCCACATTCTGCAACATTGTTACGTTGGAAATAAACTTATGAATCCTGAAACTGAAACTGATATCATTTAAAGATACACGACAGTATGCCTTACTCGATGTTACCTAAACATATTGTAGAACTTAATTTCATCCTCCTCCACGAGTTTGCCTCCAACAAAGAAACAAAGGGCAAAGGACAGATAGTAAAAACTCTGGGAGATGCCATAAATCAGTCCAGACTTCACGGAAAACCTGTTGACTTCTCGTCGGGGCTCTTCTAACCTACTGGCATAAGACGCATAGAATTCGTCCTCCTTGGTCAAGGCTGCCACTGTTCTTATGTGGACGACACCCTCCATGGCGACCTAAGGGACAGACAACAGCGGGTCATGAATCAATTTCGCTGTGAAATTACAACTCCGCCCTCACGATTATACAACATATTGTTATGTATAATTTGTCAAATTTCTTTAAAACCTCGCAGCACAGCGACCCCCTTCTTTCTTTTTTTCTTTGTGGTCAAACTAATGTTTGTATGAACATTGGATTTTGTATTGAATTTAACAATGGACCCTTTAAAGGCATTTCGCAGTTGAGCTACGGTTAAGCAAATCTGTTTTCTTCTATTTCAAAATTCAGTGTTTATTGGATACCTGAAATTGTGTTGGAATGAAGTAAAAATGCAGTTATGAGGAGAACGACCATGCTGAATAATTACAACAATAAATAATATCATATTGGACTTACCGATGTGGCTTTTTCCACTGTCTTGCTCGTTTTTGCGCTGAAGCCTTTCAGAATTCGTATTTGGAACAGCCCACTGAAAATTAGGAACAAGTGTGGATGGCGAAGCTGGTGGTGGTGGTGAAGATAATAGAGAGTTTGCCCATTAATGATGGGATTTTTGTTACCACTGTGAGTGCATCCGTGCTGGATGCATCTTTAGTAGCGTTCACGCACAATTAATGTATTTTTCTTAGGATGATAGGAGATCCCATCGTCAATGCACAAGCTCTCAAACATGTGAAAGAGACAAGAATTAAGAGGTGGAAATAACAAGTTCTCACGAGAGACTTCAGAGAAAATAACTTCTTTTTTTTAACTTTTGGCTCAAAGCGCAGGTAACCAACATAGGTTGGAGATCTTGATCTTGCAGCCAAGCAAAATTAAGCTTATGTCGCCAGACTATAAATTTGAGATATCAGGCTGTGGAGATACCAAGGGACATCCAGTATCGAATTTGTGTTTGCTGCAGAAAAGGAGACTAAAATAATCTTTGTACACAAAGCTATGATTTTATGGATGAATGGTCACTAATCAGATAAATTTTGAGTTTTTGTGAAGCAGAATAGATGACTTATGTAGTCAAATCTTGTTCATTGATTACGATTTTCTCAGACTATTTCTCGCTGCATGAGGGCGAATTCCTGCTACTTCACACAAATTACAGTTTAGGCTAGAATAATACTGGGCCAAATCGTGTTTTTTTTTTTCACTCAATGAAAGTACATGCACCAAGCTTTCTTGCCATGCCAATAAAGCGACTTTGTCAAATCAGTGATTTAAGCCTGATTTTGACAGACTGTATGACAAAATAACTTCACTTTGTCAAATCAGCCATTTAAGCCTTATTTTGACAGACTGTATGACAAAAGAACTTCACTTTGTCAAATCAGCCATTTAAGCCTTATTTTGACAGGCGGAGTGCCAATTTTACCTGAGAATGAGAAGAGGCACAAAGATTATCATTGGGAGGGCCAGACGCCAACCAAAGTACATGGAGAAACCCAAACCCAGGGTCAGCGAACCCAGGCATTGCAAGATCTGCCCCAAAGTGCTGCCAGTCGCCTGAACGATGACATTGGAAGTCATTGTTACAATTAACAAGAAAGAAAGAGAAAACATGACGTGGTCTTAGGTCATAGAGAGGAGCATTGTCTGTTCAATAATATAAGCAACCGCCCAGACAGCCTATTTACATCCCAAATACACAGGTTCACACATCCACACACACTGAACTCACCCCCTCCCTTTACTCCCATCCCTGATAATATTTTATTAATGTAATATTCTATAATATTCCATTCAGTAATACAAGTAAACTCATGGAGAGCAAATTAATTTTACATTCACTTACACAGGCTCGCACATCCCCACATACTAAACTCTCCTTCCCCTCTACCCCCTTATTTCTGATAACAGTCCAGATCATCTATCCACACAAGTTTGAAAGAAGCGAAAGTCTCATATTTTTGTTAAGCAAATAATAGGCTTGTTTTTTTGTTTTTGTTTTTTAATTCATTATCATAGAACATTGCCAGATTGATAATGATTATTAAATGAGTACTTGATGGTTCCACTATGTCGATCTGTCTAAGTGAGTGTCATACTCCAGATGTCACATTGTTTTGTTGTTGTTTTTTTTATGCAGGGCTTTGGACCAACATAAGTGGGCTTAAAAATGATGTAGTACATTATGATTGTCATCCCAACTGACCTGTTGTACCAGCGGCGCCTCTGATGCAAGCCGGGTGGTGAGGACAGGTGTGCTGTTCTGCTTGTCATCAAACCAGGCCATATTCTGAAGAACAGTGCAAGAATAAGATTGTATTGTTATTATCATCGTTATTATTTCACTTTATGAGGTCCATTGGTGGTAACCACGATCCTTAATATACAGTATTGAAATTTTTAAGGAGGACAGTAACGACCTCTTGGAATTGGTTTTGAATCAAAAGTAAAAATTCTTTCGTCATATCATTCTCTTGTCTCATGACACCTCTTGACATTTCAACGACAGCAACGACAACAACAACGACGACGACAACAACAACAACACCAACAACAATAACAACAACAACAACAACAACAGCAACAACAATAACAACAAAACTGCTTCAGCACAGCCAGCTCTCCAATAATGTTATAGAAGAGCTAGTTAAGAAGAATAGAGGTCTCACACTTTACCTGTCTTAATATGGCTCGGAACATAATGTCTCTCATTCTAAGCGTCAGTGATTCTCCAGATATTGCAAACATGAGTTCCTGAAACAATATTATCATGTATTAACGAGATAACATAGCTTCAGAATGCACAGGAGGAAAACCTTTATCTCGAAGTGGGAAAGTGTTAAGGGACCCGCTCGAAGTATATAAGGGAAGGAGGGACATGATGGGAATACTTATTTATAATAAATTGCAAGCCTCATATCATAATATTTTTGAATGTATTGAGTAAAACGTTTCATTTTTTTCTTTTATAGAAACTTTGCAGGTTGCAAGTTTACTATCACTCCGAAGGTTATGTTAAAGAAAATGGCAATGGGACTGTCTAAATATGAAAGCAAATTCACGTCGGTCAAGGCAGTGTATAAGGCAATTTATAGGCCGGGCCTTGGCTTCCAAGCTAAACTACAGTATGGCGCAACTTTATACACGTGACCGTCGCTGTGGCTGGAGTGGTGATATGGGCAGAACGATCAGTGAACAGTGTCCGTATACATAATCCTTACTTTAGTTAACGCATTGCGGTAACCATGGGAAACTCCCAAAACATTAGTGGTGTTCACTGTGGTTAACGCAATATGTTAACTAATGTATGGATTATGCATACGGCCACGGTTTACTACAGTTTTCTATATTCACCTCGCATAATCTTGTGTCTCTCTCTTCAGGTGTGCTTGGGTTAACGTAACGGGCAGGTTTAGGATTAGGAACGAGATTAGGGAGAGAGAGGGTCCTTAGATGTTGCTCATCAAAGGTGTTTTTTTTTGCTGTTAACCTTACCCCCATACACACTGACCCACGTACACTTTGGGAGGGTTCCAGGATTTCGTCAAGTTAACACAGAATACTTGTAAACTGGGAAGACAAGATGTTTTCAATGAAGCACTTCACCTTCTTCACCCTTTTCAGTTCAGTTTGTATTAGCTCAAAACTTCGATGATAACCCTACACTTTAAACAATATTTTGTATAAGCTCATGGATCCCTTAAACGACTGGAGAAATGTTTATCGTCGCCTAGGTCCTATTCGTCGCTTAGGTCCAGTAAATGGCTACAGATATAGATCTAGGAATGTGTTGGCTCAGTAAACCAAACCCTTCACAAAGTTTGACTCACAAACGCTGTCACACATATCATGGGTGTAATTTATAAACGTGATTCATTAATGAGACTAATTATGAAGGTACGTCTTGTGACTCGAAATATAAAACAAGGTGACTCACTTAAAGCCTTACATGTGGCTAATAAAGAGTTTGTGTGACTTACAACATCACATTATTCACCTGTAGAAAGCGACAAACTAGACTGCCCACAGCAAGTGCTACAGAAATGAGACTTAAAGTTTTCATCTTTGATCTTTGATGATCCATGTCTTGATCTGCAAAAGCCTTGAATAAAGAATATCAATTGCAAGGGATTATGTCGATAAAAACTTAGACCTCAAACAAATGTTCTGTCTAAATTTGCCATAAATCAAATATCTGTTACTACATTGCCAAGAGCATTATAAGCGAATATGCAGTATACGATCACTCTTATGTAATATACAAGAGCAGTGTTCAATTATGGCTCCTAATAAAAGATCTAGAGCAAAAAGGTATATTGCCGTGAGCATTATAAGCGACTACACAGTATACGAGCACTCTTCTTATATAATATACGAAGACACTGTTTTGTTATGGCTCCTTATGAAAGTTATATTTATAAAAAAAAACAACCTGAAGTTCAAGTTAAAGTTAAAGATTTTCATTTGGCATATAAATTACTTCCCCTTGCTCTTTTTAAAACTTGAACAACAACAACAACAACAAAAGAATATGAAAAATGAGCAAGTCCTGGATCCACACAGCTTCTGGCGTGTGACATCATATGTGCCCGGTGACATGTCACCATTGGCACCCTCTATGGTAAGAGCCATCCTATGCTACTGGATGCAACTCTTTGTATAAAGTTAAGACTTAACAGCACAGAGTTAAGCTGTACCTTGGTGACATCTCCTAGCACTATTCCCCAAACTGGGTCAACTCCGCCATTACAATAGCTGACCAGACAGCCAATCAGGATATAGTACCATTCCGGGGAGTTAAGCTTGAAAAGTCGCTTGATCGTGGCGAAATCTGTGCTCTTCTGATTGTCTTCGTCCTGAGCTTTGTCGGCCTTGCAGCAATTGAAAAAAAGTGAAAATAAAATCAGAGACGTACATTTTATATACTACGTTGCAAAGCGCGCTTCGCTAAATTTTCCAATCATGGTAAACAGGAGCAAACAATGATAACGTACATTACTCATAATATCTTCATTATCCTTTTAGTCTAAAACAAAATCGATCCTGACGGTAATTTTTCATAAGAACACTGATGATATACAATGTTCTTGTATATTAGTAGCTGAAAACTACTGAAATTCACAGTGTATCAACGCCTCGGTCAATATATCTTGCATCAAGGCAAAATAAAACTTAAATAGCTTTTGGGCTAAGTCATGACTTGTCACTGATATGATATGGAATCTTAATTGCATATATTCATGCGGTGAAAAAAATACTGAATTAGTATTATTGCGGCCCAAGATAATGGTTGTCAAGGAGGCAAAGGGTCACCCCAGGCAGTGGGAAAAAATCTGAGAAAGTCACTATTGAAGAACAATTTCATACTATATAATTCATCACTATGCCACTGACCAACTCTATGTTAGCCACAATTACAGATCATTTGCCCATGAAATCAATGTGTGTGTGTGTGTGTGTGTGTGAGTGTGTGTGTGTGTGTGTGTGTGTGTGTGTGTGTGTGTGTGTGTGTGTGAAAAGAGATGAGTTTGCTCTTCATTTCCGCAACAAACAAAAAAAGTTTATACTAGCTGGTCCCAATAACCCGGAGCGTTTGATATCAGTATGTTCCTAATCTACAGCCTTAAGCCTTATTTTGACTGGCTGCAAGACGTATAAAGTCTCTTTGAAGGCAGATTTGAATACAAAGTGTCCAGACTCCTTTTGATATTCATGTGCAGAACTATTTGAAGTTCTCTAACGTTTTCTGACAAACGGGCTTATGTTGGTTTTCCTGCCAATATTATTTTTTTTCTGGATATTCATAAAATGTATATATATCAATACTCATCTCCCAACAACATACTTCTGTGACACTGAGTATACCCTTGATATATTTAGAAAAATTGGGCAATAATTCATTTTGAAGAAAAGAGCTATATTCAAATAGAAACATTCAGTTCTTTTTTCTAAGTAGTCTTGAAAAAAAGATATGTATTTTTTTTGTCGGATGAAGTCATTTCTGTACGATACAGCATGGTTTGAATACTCACAGTATCTGTCACAGTGGTCAGTTCACTCCCCCTAACCTCGTCATTCTTGATCCGCTCCGCTTTCTTCAGTTTCTTTTCATTTTCCAACATAATCTCTTTGATGTTGTCACTGTCGCTTTGATATTCATCTGAAATAATTATTGAGAGCTTGCGCATTAACGATGGCATCTGTTTCAATCATAAGAATTACATTACTGCGTCGGTACTGAATGTACTCTTGGTAGCTTTCAACATGCAGAGTTAATGTAATTCTTACGATGGTAAACTAAAAGATCCCATGGTGGTTAAGGCATAAGTTCTCAAATAACTTTAGGCATATCTATTGTTAGGGATTGCAGTGTCTTCATTACATTATATATCTAATACAAATATATTGCATTTCACAGCCACTAGTATGTGATGTTCGATAATGTTAATTCCTTATGTTAATTATTAATGTCTTTGATACTGTTTTGGACTCTTGTAATTATGTTTATAACTTGAGCAACAAAAGTTTTTGGTATCTTGTGGAATTCACAATTGCAGGAGATCACAGTTTATCAAAACTTCCCCAATGACCTGGGAAAAAAAAGGAGAGAGTGAGAGAAAGAGAGAGAGTAAGAGAGAGAGAGAGAGAGAGGAAGAGAGAGAGGGGGGGGATCCTCTTCTGTTAATATAAAGTTGTATATCCGTCACGGAAGTTATGATATCATTCCAAATTGTTCAGTCTCTGCAGAATTAGTCAGTGTATGCGTTACGCACGAACCTTTATGTTATAAAACTTACGTGAGAATGTCGGGACTGGTCAGAAATATAAAGTGAATTTGGTGCAGTGTAATCTGGAAAGTCTTTATCCTGGAAGTTTACAATCCAAAACCACATCCTCACCACTTAGCCACGGTAGATATTGTATAACTCTCTGGTTTACAGTGCTATCGCCTTCACCACTATTTTAAGTTTTATGATGTTGTTTCTCATTCTAGGGGGACGTAACCACTGAAGGGAAATGTCTATACTCATCCTTAAAGCTCACATCCATTTAACATGGCACGCGCGCACGCACGCACGCACGCACGCACGCACGCACGCACGCACGCACACACACACACACACACACACACACACACACAAACACACACACTGTATGTTATAGTCATAAATGCAATATTTCACTTAAAGATGATGGCATGCATTTCGAGTATGAGATGGAGTATCTACACTTACAAATACTTTATTTGAACACAAGACTAACACCCCATTTTACAAATGGGCAGGCAGGCAACGCACCAGCGGCGAAAGAATACCTAGAGCACCGAAAGGCACCATAGACGAATGCATTAGACTCCGTGAAAAAGTTGGACGATTGGCGAATCGGGCGGATTGAAAAGATCTATCGGAGATTGTATTTCGTTGCTATACACATTCTTTTATTTTTTAAAGGGTACAAAAAATAAAGAGGACTGATGTGTATAGTTACCTTTTGTGTATTTTTCTACGAATTCAGGTGAAAACCGCATGTTTTTACGTTACGTAGTTCTCAAGAAATCTGTGACACAAATTTGGCTGAAGCGTTTTATCAATATAGATATGTGTCTATAATAGATATTGAACTTAATCAAGACAAGATATACTTACCTTTAGACATCTGACAGCATATATAAAGAAAAGAGACAGATTCAGAATTATGATTATCTAATTTTACCATAGTCTGTAAGTATAGTACACTGTATTAAGACCGTGACTTTACATCATGCATGACCCTGATTATCTAGAATTACGTAAAACTTGATGGTCACTATTTTGAAATGTATTTTTGTATTTGTTTGCATCGCCCTAGTGCAGAACTCTGCAAGAGCTAATAAACTGAATTGAATTGAATTAAATTGATAAAATATACATGAAAACAAAACACTTCAGCACAATTTCAGAGAAAAAGAAACGTCGAGAAGATAAGGCCCTGAACATAACGCTCTTCGAGACAGACTGAAATCTTTAGAACTGGGTGCATGAAAGAGTCATCATTTGAAAATTACTATTCACTTTGTGGTTCTCTGGAACATCCGACAAGTGTAAACGGGTTGCTAACTCCTCATCTTGTGCTCTCTGAATGCATCAAAAAGTTAAGAGAATAGTTAACTCTATTACGTGTCTTCAACTTCCAGTGGTATGCTAGTATGGTTAACCCTTTGATCCACTCGGTCTTAGCTCAAGCCACATCGACAAAAANAAAAAAAAATGAATAACACTGTCGTGTCTATAATGCCTCACCTGCGCTGCGACCAGATGAGTGTATACTCCCCCTTTAGCTATCAGCTCATCGTGCGTTCCCTGTTCAACCACCCGACCACCAGAAAAGGCTACAATAAGGTTGGCGTGTCGAATTGTTGACAAACGGTGAGCAATGACTATCGTGGTGCGGCCTCTACTTGCCTGTCAGCAGCCAAAAACAGAATGTAAAACAAACAAATAAAAAATGAAACTAAGTACACAAAGTCCACGTGACAAAAGAGATTTA
>JAWQUT010000003.1:6669854-6679898 GCA_033807755.1 Ellobium chinense
GGGGTGGGGGGTGAAGGGGGTCATGAGAATCCGGTGAACCCCCTTTGGATCCATATGATTTCTGTGGCATTGCAGACCAGACTCAGCACGTCCTTCAGATCTACTGAAACCTTCCAGCTGGTATGTATACGAACAGCTGTGGCATAAATGGGCAACAACTGAGTTTGTAACATAGGCATCGTACTGGACTCAATACTAAACTCTTTGGGCACTGCAGACACTACAAGTCAGTCACTCTAGCTTGTCATCAGGAGTACTGAAACTTCACAACTTGGAATTTAATTTTGGGACCGTTGAGATAACAGTGATGAAGAAGTTTCATGGCATTAGCATGGGTTCCCATCTTTCCCCCTCCCCTCTCTTCCAACAACCCTCTTTCCCTTACAGGAAACAGGCAGCTTTTCAGGACCATGTAAACTGTAAACAAGACAAGGGGAGATGCGGGACGTGCACAATGAAAATATCAGAGATGAGAGATAGCTAGACTTCAATGTCGGAGTGAGGGGGGTGGGCGGACAGGGGGCTCCTTGGGCTGCTTCTTACTGACGCCTTACGTTCAGCCACATCTTACCGACATCATATCCTTGACACTGTAGTCTCCGTCTCTGACCATCTTGCCTCCGAAGTACAATCCAAGGGCGTATCCACCGTAGAGGCAACAGAAGGTCAAGCCAAGTCCAATACCATTTACCACACCCCTACGGATTCCCAGCCTCTTGGCGCCGTGCAGTGTCTCTTTGTATCTGGTCAAATGAAGATCAGATAATGTAAACAAGTTTAACAAGTTTATTGGGATAAGCCCAGACCACAACTGTGGTATATGCACAAAAATACCATATACGAAGGGACAGCACATGAACATTTAAAGCACCATGACCAATATACTCATATATGTTTACAACGTACTTGTACATTTTATAGTTAGCAATAATAATAATGGACCACTCACTTACACTAATAATCATTCAATTCTTACACTTATATTTTTTCCTCCAATTACATAACAGTTTTATGCCCTTACTGCAATTTTCGTAACACAATTTCGATGTATTTTGCTAATCTATGTAAAACATTTGTTTCCTACTCTCAAACAACCCATTTGCTTTAAGCATGTTAGGTCGTACATAAAATCTTCTACCCATAAATCTGTGCCTTTCAGTTATTGATTATACGCATTCAAATAAATCATAGAAATTCATCTCCTAGATAATTCCAAACATGACATTTTCTATTGTCCTAGTTTTGTTCACCAATATGTAGATAAAACTGGACTTGATGTGAATGGCTCAGAGAACTTCTTAGGACTACCGGCCTCTTAGTGTCTTGCATATTGTCTTTGTCCAAACCAAATCAAGACCAAGAACCATTAATACTGTACAATTCGCGAAAATCAACCACAGCACGCTCAGAATCATCTGGGGTACATGCCGTGCAAAGCTACCCAAAAGCATCTCGAGCCTGCACCCTCAGACAGGGTCAGCTATTGAGAAAGGCAGAAGTCAGGTTCGAAGAGGGTCTTCACCACCTGCTTGCTTGCAGCTGTATGGAGTCGAGCCTCGTCACTGACAGCATCTCTTTAGGAAACGTGATTCATCTCTACACTCACAACATCGACTTATTGGTTATGCATAGAAATATGCTTTCTGATAAGGACTCCGATATCATTAGTCTATAATCAAACCTGGATTATTTAAAGAAAGATAAATGCCATAACGGTCCAGACACACCCCTCACCTTCTCTCTCCCCGTTCCCTGATTCTCACAATGGACTGTGAAAGGGATGGCATATGGATCTCATATTAAATTACATGTAACGTAAGCAATGTCAAACTTGAAGCAAAAAATCTCCGTGTTTCAAAGATGAATCTGTTGCTGGCAGTGGAAGAATAAGAGGGGAAAAGGGAGTTAAGGCGTTGTTGAAGATTAAGGTAAATAAATATTACCTGTTGGCTTCTTTCTCTTGGCCACCAAATGCCACTACCGTCCTCACCGATGACAGGACCTCCTCAGCCTGTTCTCCTGCTTGGGCATACGATTCTCTCTCCCACAGAGTCAGCTTAGACTGAAACTGAAGTCAAAGGTCAGAACTGAAGTCAAAGGTCAAGCCAGATCCAGCCACCTGCGGGGTGGCAAAGTGAAACATTGTGAGTGTCTGTAGGAAAAGGGGAGGGACAAAGACACAGTGATTGATAAGGAGAGGGATGGAGAGGTAGTGGTCTGGTCCTGATGTACCACACTTTCTCTACAAAATTTTACATACGTATTCGAAAACCTCATAAACTTGACATTATGCATCAGTCTCTTGGAATTTTGACTCCCGATATCCCATTTCATAGAATCTAGGTAAAGTTGCTGACTGTAAGTGGGTTGAGCGTATGAATTGAGAAGACTGGTACCGAGATCCTCAATAGTCAAATGATTTCTAACTAATGGAGTTTCATCAGTTAGAAGTACACTATTATATTATATAACATGGTTGGACTTTACGAAGTTGAATATCAGTAGACCAACTTAGAAATTCAAACTGGAGAGGTATTCGAACTGATGAAGTCAAGTTGGTATAGAAATACGGAGCTTTGGGTATGAGCTTTGCAACGAATACGTGAGGATTTCGTGTACGGGGAAGTTCGAAGTAAAAGTCAGGATGAACCGAGTGGGAAAATGGTTAAAAATCATATAATTGTTGACGCCCTCCAGCACCGTTTCCAAAATCTATTGCTGGACAAATGCATATCAACTCAAGGAGATTACGCACTTGGCATGAAACATCGCATGATATATTGTTCTTTGGCTACGTTTCACAACTTCACCGCTTAGTGCGTGCGTCCGCTTTTCAAGAGCCCTGACCAGAGATTATACTTTTCACTGTCTCATGACCAATATTTCTCAATAGGACCGTGAGCATTATCAGGGCTGCAGTTCTGGGCCTACCAGTGCAGCTCCGCACGGTAGTGCGATATCTAGAAGATCTCGAACGTTCTTGTAAGTGGCAATTGCAAAACTTAACTAATATACAGAGGGCCGAATAACAGGAGAAGTGGACCTAACAATTTAATAATTATGAGGTTTATAATTCTTGTATCCAAGCTAAAGCCCGCTCATGCGATTTGACATTATTATTAACTCAGCAGGCTTGATCACTCTGAGAATTTCTCAATTCCTTAGGGAGTATATCGTGCAGCTGCCATTTACAGTGCTGATCACTAGCAGTCTGACAATATCCTCCACTGCCTATAGCCAGTTGCCCATCTTACAGACGGGTAGACAAAGAAAAACGTGAATGAAATGGGTTTTTTTTTCAGGACATTTTTAACAGGACTGTAGTGGGGAATCGAACCCACAATCCATATATCTTTAGTCCAATGCCGCAACCATTTGACCGTGCTGCTCCATAACAATCTCTTACCCTTCCAACAATTCCCATAGCGATTGCCATGAAAGGCACCACGCTCAGCATGATCAGTGCCAGCTTCCAACCATAGCTCATACTGCAGATGACAGCAGCGATGGCCGTGCAGGACCACTGGATGGTCTGAGGCAGGGCATCACCAATGGCGGCATGAAACAGGTTGATATCTCTGTTGTGATTAGATACTGTTTTGTTATTGTTGTTGTCGTCGTATTGGAGTTGTGTGTTGTTGATGATGATGACTGATGATGATGATGATGATGCTGATGACGATGATATGATGATGATTATAATGATAATAATGATGATGATGATGATGATGATGAGGGTGACTAATGCTGCTTTTGATGATTTTGTCGATAAATGTTTAACGTTGTTGTTGTGTTGCTGTTTCTGATGGCAATGCATACAGCTGGTGCTACAATCAATGGTCTAGTTGAAAAAGATAACTGCAACACTGTGCAATTTAATAACAGCAATCAGATGTAAATATTGCTTTTCTATTTCCAGCAACCACTGAAATTTTTGTGGCACATTTTGCATACAAACCACTCAGCAAACGCTTGGTAGCGGGGGGCTCTTTTGGAATCCTGTCTGAGAGATAACGAACCAGAAGTAAGGATTGTGGTTATCGATACTATTGATCATAATACAGTAATTATGAATTTTATATATAGATCATTGACGATACTATATTACTTTAAAGTTATAACATTAATCATGCCAAAAAAAATATGCTGGCACGCTGTACAGAACAACAAACATAAAAAGCTCTGTTCTCACTCTGTCATCCTAACGGTCAGTTCTCCAGGTGTGGTGTCATCAAACCAGGCGACCTCCTGCCTCAGAATGTTTTTGAAACACTCCTGGCGAAGCCTGATTACCTGACGTTGCGAGGATATTACGAAGCAAATCACTTGGACAGTCCCACAGACAAATACACTGAAGGCAATAGCTGAAATGGAGTATTAAAGTATCAAACGTACCCGGAATTCCTGCGATGCAGGGTACTGTCTGCTAAAAGCACACTACAAACAAAGATTCAGTGGACAGATAAATGTTGCACTATGAGATTCTGTACCGTCTTTCGCTCATTATGCGCATGAAACCTTGACACACCCAGATATCAAAGGAAATGATATTATTTGTGTGCATATGTAGAAGCCGTACTATCTAGAATATCGGATACTGCTGTTCTCAGCTGTTGAACCACAATATAGCAAAATTCAATGGAGTCCCAAGAGATTGTCAGTCCTAAATTGTTCCGTTTATTTCGACGCGCGAATACGTCCTAGAAACGGAGGTTTTTGTGACTGCGAATGANGGGGGGGGGGGGGGGGGGAGGGGGATATTCTTGAGTAAAGTTCAAAGTATAGTAATTATATTACCCTGGTTTCTATCAACTAATCTATACTTTCGATCTCGTTGGATTATCCTCAAATCCCCCCACCCCTATCCAAATCCAGTTTCATACTACCATGTCCAGGAAATACTATCGAGACTAGGAGACCGCCATAAGTCTTTGTTAGAACTTTCTCAAATGGCCTTGCCCAAAAACAATTCTAGGTCAATTATCAAAACTACTGCAAATCTGATGGTTTATCTCGTATATTCGTTGATAAAACTGCATTGATCAACATTCTCCTTCTGAACCTACCGCAAAATTTAAGAGAATATTCCTTCATTTCGTCGTACACATTGTCAATGACATGAAGTCTGTTGCAGTCAATTCTTCCATTGGAGTAATTGAACAGTTCTCCACAGTAGCTCCTAAAAGACAAATGCAGAAACCAGATAGATGATCGAATCGAAAAATATTATACAGCCATTTTGTTATGTCGTATTCATGTTTGATATCCATGGACGCTTGTGTAATGTGTAGAAATAAGATTATCACAATGAAGAATATTATATAGCCATTTTGTTATATCGTGTTGGAGTTTGGTATCCATGAACGCTTGTGTAATGTGTAGAAATACGATGATCACGATGAGGAATACAGACATTTTGTTATGTCGTATTCGACTTTGGTATCCATGTATGCTTGTGTAATGTGCCTGATAAAAAACTTATTACGAAAAAAAAAACAAAAACAGATGGTTTTGCAGAGTGGCAAGTATGACGGGGTAGTTGTGATAGTGGTCACTGCTTTAAATGTTTCAAGTTGGACTCACAATAACTTGTCCCCACAAACAAAAGCGTCATGTGAGCTGAAGTTCTTCGCCTCTAGGAAGTCAGGGACTGTCTCTAGCAAGCTCTTGAATAAACCTTGTTCGACAAACATGTCTATAACTTCAGCAAAGATGATGACATTTGCAGGCACCAGTCCTCCAGTGACGACAGCGCACAGAGCTCCCATAGTCACCATAACAATGTCTTTCATATCGGCGAACCGGAACTACGTACAAAGATGGAAGAAATCGGAATATACATAAATCTAACATACAAAGAGTAGAAATTGATTTGTTTGGGTTACTGAACAATGTATCGGAACAGCAATCAACATCCAAAAATTAAAGAAAGAGGAACAGACATAGACTAGATCTGTCATAAAAAATGTAGAAATTAGGTATTTTCAGCTCCATCACGTGACCTAGGAAATCTTGCTCACACGTTAGTTTGTTTACATGCTCTGCTCATGTATAATTACTCGCATTTATCAAAATATCCTAGCAAGCCCTAGATCACGTGGTGTAACTGACCCGTCTGAAAATATCTCACTGCTGTTGGGGTTACTGAAGAGTCATTCTTTGAAAATGATGAATTCCTTTTCGTATATTTATTTCTGTGGCCGTATGCATAATCCATACGCTAATTAACGTACTGTGTTAACTACAATGAACACTACTAATGTTTTGGAAGTTTCCCGTAGTTACCGCAATGCGTTAACTAACTTAAGGATTATGCATACGGCACCTGGTGAATTTTTCATGGGTGCTTAAATCTTTGATGCATCCTGCCTGCAGCATTCACTATCTTATTATGGTCTTCCTGAATTTTTATTATTTCTTGGTCCTTGCTTCGAAAGCAACAAATAAATACAAGCTGACTTGGCTTACTGGGGTGAAAATGCAATCCTCTGTCTAAAGTATAAAAACTCATATTAGGTTAAAATAGAAGTGAAGGGTTGGTTATGGACAAATGATACATTGCATAGACAGCCTAGATCTAGGTGAAAAATTCTGAACATTCTCTGTCAAAGGAACAAAATGCCATTTCTGAAATGAGCTCTGCTGGTATTCGCCATCACGTTTAAATTTACCTGCAACATGGATTTCTTTGTTAGGGTTAAATGACGGCAGTGAGAACAAACTTGATATGGTCGCTTCCGATAGAGGAGCAGGGCATGGGGTCAACACTCCACTCCTGGGATCCAGCTGGGCCAGGGTTATAGATGTAGGAACCTTTCTAACACTAATGGGGGATTTATTTTCGTTCGGGATATAGGTGACCCCCCACTTCTGTAGGCGGTGGGAGGGAGTAACAATGTAACATCCTAGAATAAGAACAGAATGTAAACTCCCTGAATGAAAGTAACAAACAACTAACCAACGCCGGCGCCAATCAGAAATGAGTGGGGCAAAAAAAAAAAGGAGAAAAAAAAACAACAAAAAACTTGCAACATGGAACTCTTAGACCGTATAATAAATCCAGATATGGTCATGCCAATCTTCCAATCGCCGCTTTCGGAAGATCATGGCGTCCACTTGTTTGCTTTGTTCTTTAATTGTCTTAATGTTTCTTACGCTGGATGCAATCCGTCGTTTATTGTTATAAATCCAGATACAGTCACAAAAAGAAGAACAACAACATATTCATATCTGTGTGTACTTTATGTGTCACATTTATCTAATTTTAATCGCGATAGAACAGCAACTTTACTTACCCCACATGGGGCTAGGATAAAACTTTCAACACAGTCCTCCGTGCCGTGTGAATTTGAGAACATGATTCTACATTCTAGTGTAATCCACAATGGACTGCCCATAAAACACATTTGGAAAGTCTTCCTCGCTTTGACAGAGAAACAAACTATAGTCGATAATGACTAAATAACTAGTGGACATGTAAATGGAAAAACAGCAGTTGTATTTCTCTCGACGGCTTCTTCACTAGAAAAAAATACGCTCTTTGAAAATTTTTGACCAGAACATTTTTGGACGGGATGTAACGGTTCATCTCGAGAAATTCGGGAAAAAATTAGATCTTTGCGAAAAGACAAAAAAAAACCCAACTACTTATACAATATCCATGGTAAAAGTTACTAAATTTTGTAAGAAAAAAATTATTGTAGTAGAATAAAGCTATGGAATTAGAGCCGACATAACCGATACTATTTCTTACGAGTCTTAGTAACTTCCTTATCATAACTTTCAATGGTAAACCTACCAGTTGAAATATCCCAATGAGTTTTTTCTCTGAAGCTTTATCAGGCTTCGACTCTCCATGAGATCCTCTTTTCTTGATAAGTCGACTTTCCTCGAGGGACTTGTCAAAGTATGCGTTAGCGTCATCTTGATGTTGTAGAAGATATGGACATTCTTTATGAAAGCTAGCGTTTTCTCTTCGATGACAAAATGATTCAGTGATAGAGTGAGTGTTTGGATGGATGGATGGATGGATGGATGGATGGATGGATGGATGGATGGATGGATGGAGGATGGATGGATGGATGGATGGATGGATGGATGAGTGAGTGAGTGAGTGAATGAGTGGTGGTTGGATGGATAAACTGATGGGTGGATAGATGGATGGATAAATGAATTGACGGACGGACGAACAGATGGATGGATGGATGGATGGATGGATGGATGGATGGATGGATGGATGGATGGGTGGATGGATGGATGGATGAACAGAAGGATGGATGATGGGTTACCTTTAACAGTTCCAGACAGATCACTATTCCCCAGTCTTGTCATGGTGTCTCACTAATCAGGCTCTCTGTTGGCACTGGAGAATGTCCAAAGGCGACACTCGAAAGCTGATCCTAAACCACTCTCTCAACCTAAACAGACATCTGTAATCCAATTTATTTTCATACTTTTATTTAATTCACCAAATTTACTAAAGATGGATCTAGATTAGATCATGATCATCTTGAAAATTATGTTTTACTTGGAGGACAGAAACACTTTGGGAATGAATGGTATCTCTTTTAACATGTCCTTGCCATGTAGATCTTCATCTTTGAAAAACACTATCAATATCATCACATCCTTTCAGAAAAGCCAAGCCACGGGTTTTCTCTTCAAGAAGACATTGTAGGCTTATCTTTTTTAAATGGATTTGGCATTTGTTACACTCTTTTTCTTTGTTAAGAATTTTTATTCACCTTTGTACTTTAGAAAGACATGGGTCAGAGACCCATCCCTTGTCTGTCCTTTCGGTAACAATAGGAAAAACTCGCGCTTTTATGAGGGCATATATGTCCATGAGATTTCACCACCCATTCAGTCATGGTACTTGGGAGAGATGCATAAAATTACACTAAAAAAAACCAAAAAAAACAAACATACAACCACTTGCCAGGAACATTTGTCAGAAAAGACTTCATGTCGAGCATTATTTTCTTTAAGCAGATATTTCATGCACTCGCTCTGAAAATCACCCTGTCAAGCGTCTCTTAAAGCAATATGTGATAATCTTCTTCATAGTCATGCCGAAAATTTCTCTGAGGAATGGTGTGGTCTGACAAGTATCACTTAGAAACAGAAATTTCTTTCGTGGGTCAAAGTACACTCGTAATTAATTTATTAACCTAACATAAAATGAAAGTTAATGTCATCCACATGTCTGATATATATAGCCTACCACTTGTGTAGATCCATACTGGTTTCTAGTTTTAGGTTACACTTACTGTGCGCAAACAGCAAAACTAAAGCGGACTGTATTTCATGGACACATAAGCCTATAAAATAAAAGATGAGGGACAGGGCACTCGTGTGTGAGTGTGGTCCCGACTACTTTATCGATATATCAAAAATAAACAAGTAGTATTGATACCAGGGTCAACATAATCAACTGTTGATTATGAAGAGTAAATCAGAAAGAGTGAAGAGGAAAGGACGATAGGGGAACAGATTTGACTGAATTCAGCTAAGACGTAGCCTACTAAGGATTTATTCCCGAAGGAGTGTTGGACAGAATTAACCTGCAGTTATCTTGTTTTTTTGACATTCAGGTCATCATTTGACATTTATTGCCAAAATATTTGCATTTGAAGTTTATGCCCATTTTTTTTAAATAATTTGTAAACCCTGGTGTAGATCCTTTCTTCTAGTGTAGTTTTCCAATAGATTGTTGATCCTATAAGCACAGACAATGCTATTACTTTTCATTGTATATTTAGGCCAAAGCTGCACTCTAGATCAATACCTAACTGAAAAGTCGGTTTTATTTCAGGTATTGATACATGTTTTAAAGCTCTGTTTAAAGTAGTTGGGACTACACTTCCATACCAGTGCCCAAAATATACCAGCACAGGGCCGTAACTAGCATTCTGGTAGTCACCGTAGTGTGGGAGGATAACCGAGGGTAAAGAGGGTCCCTGAAGAAATGAGGTAGCAGAGAGAGAGAAAGAGAGATGCGGAGAGAGAGAGAGAGAGAGAGAGAGAGAGAGAGAGAGAGAGAGA
>JAWQUT010000003.1:6682308-6695855 GCA_033807755.1 Ellobium chinense
TTCCCCCCCAGAAAATTGCGGTCGCAAATTACCGCAAATTTCGGCGTTTTTCAGCTTTGCTGCAATTTTGCAAGTTTTCGCAAATTTAGACCTTTTCTGCAAATTTAATGCAAATTTTGCAGATTTTGGCCGAACAACTCACTTTTTATGTCACGTTCGCAATATTACATCAACGGGAACACAGAAAGAGTGTTTCATTTCTACAACTTTGCACCAATACCATCAACAATGTGACCTGGCGATAAACATTAGCCTACGTAACGAAGTGACGAAGCTCTCTGTGCGAAAGTTTTGTAAATTTTGGCGCAATTTCACCACTTTTTTGCACGAAAATTTTGCAATTCTTAGTGCAAATTTTATGGGGTTTGAAATGCAATTTTCCGCAGGGACAGAAAGACGGCCACACCAAAGCCGAAGTGAAGGACTTTTTAAGGCACCTTCAGCGTCAGACCAAAAAGGCCGGTGTGACATGCACACTTTAGCATGTGGCATCGTCGTCATTCTCTTCAGGTGCATGGTGCCCAAGGAAGTTAAGTCGACAGTCAGTTGTGCTGCCGCCAGTGGCCGATTGTTTTGGAGGGTGGGGAGGGGGGGAGGAAGGGAATCAAAGAGTAGGAAAGGGGGTATATGTGCGTCTGTCTAGTCTGTCGATTTCTCAAGTGTAAGCATGTGTATCATGGTCCTCATAGACGGCGACGGACATACATCATCCTCATCATTATGGTTCCGCTGAAATTCCAATAAAGTTCATGAGATCTTATTGTGTTCCAGGGAGGAAAGGGTGCATCTACTAGATGTGTGTGTGTGGGTGTGTGTGTGTGTGTTTGTGTGTGTGTCTATGCTTGTGTGTGTGTGCATGTGTGTGTGTATGTGTGTGCGTGCGTGTGTGTGTGCGTGTGTGCGTGTGTGCATGTGTGTTTGTGTGTGCGCGCGCGCGCCCGCGCTTGAAAAAAAAGGGGACGGGGTAATTGAATTAAAACCATTACTAGCTGACAGCCTAACACATCAGTTTGTATTCTATTCTTTAACATATTATTTAAAAAATAATGTCCCTTACTTAGGCCAGGTTTATACCCAATTTTTTTTTTTTTTTTATATTCATAGTGGGAGCGACACTGTGTCATCTTGCGTAGTCTAGGAATCATCTGAATCGATGTACTGACTCCCAAAGTAAACGAAGTCTTGCACACTGGCAGGACCCGCACACTTGCTGAAAGGCTTGGGTCCCAAGTCCCTAGTCTCTACAGTATGGCTTATCAAATTTCATTAATTTATGAACTTGGACAACTCATGAACTCGATATCATGCACCTAATACAAGAGTTTTTGGCGGCTAACTGTATACATGTGAATATCTTCCACAGTATTGATTTATAACATCAAGGTATTGCACACCTCTTTTTTTTGAGAGCTTGCGCAAACCGATGGGATCTCTTACTATCGTAGGAATTGCATTAGTGCGTCGGTGCTGACGAAATTTTAATAGCGTTCAACATGAGGAGTTAAATGTAATTTTTACGATGGTAAGAGATCACTCGTTAAAGCGCAGATTTTTTTCAGTTATCTAGGCAAAGTATCATAAAATTGTATGTTTTTAATATACAGGTTAGTGTCATGTTTGACGTATGCGATAAGATAGTTCCGAGTAATTAGGACGTAGGCCTGCTGTATAATGTAGATGAAATATGTAAGTTGGCCGTGATTTTACGTTTTTCGGCATTTGTTTAAACCTGCTGTACTTTCGTGTCATACCGACCCAAGTCAAGCTTTGACAAGGGGTTTAATAAATTTGAAATTCACTAGATCCAGTCATTGCTGTTCAGTAAACTAAACTGGGTGNAGAGGGGAAGAGGAGGAGGAGTGAAGGAAGGGGATAAAGGATGAGTAATGTGATGGAAGTTAATAGGTTCAGACTCATCAATAATAATAATACTAATAATAATAATGTGGTTTATAAATCTCTTATCTGGCCTAATGCCCACTTCGACAATTTCACTCTATTATTACTCAAGCAGGCCTGATCATTCTGAACTTCCTGTAAAGCATACAGTGCCACTGCCACTGATAGGTGGCTGATTATTTAGGATTCTGATAGTATCTTCCATTGCCTATAGCAAAGTACCCACTTCACAGACATGTGGACAGTGGGAAACGTGAATAAAATGTTTCCCGCGGCCTTTACAACATGATAATGGTTGGGAATCGAACCCTCAAGCTTTTGATCTTGAGACCAATGTTGTAACCTTTCGGCCACCCTGCTCCAGTGAGAACAAATCAAGCATTCACTGACAACCATAATATGAAGTTGGCCTAATAGATTTTTATTCACTGAAAAAAAAAAACCCATGAAGAAAAGAAAAAAAAACAACAACTTAGCATCAAGCATAAACTACATAATATAAAAAAGCAACAATTTGTGTGGGTGCATTGGAAGACCCTTCACATCTTTCCAGATATGAAAATTGAGTTATTGAAAGAGTATTAATCCACATTTTGCACTATTTGAGGTCAATATCTTTGTTAGTTCTAAAATTATGGACAAATCTGTAAACTTACTGTTGCAAAATATAGATTTTAAGGAAACTGAGATATAAAAACGTCTTTTTAACCACATTTCTGAGGTTAAAACATTAAGAAACAAACATTTAAACCTCATTTTCATTAATAAAATTGACATGAAATTAAAGAGAAATGAATGAACTATCTGATTCTGCAGAAAACTCAGTTTGGCCCAGGAAGTTGAAATTTGACTTTTCAAGGCCCCAGCTCAAAATAACCCTTTGGAAGATCCAAAGGATTTTCCTATACAGCCACACATTTTATAGAATTTCATAGAACCTGTAAATAGTATTGTCCATACAAAAATGCGTAAGTCTATGGAAGACCACAGTTGTTACTGGCTAACCACTATAACATAGTGAGTATAAAGGACTAGACTTGGGAAGAGGTCCTTCATGTTGAATGCATGCAGAGATTATTCTACTTCCATAAAATTACATTGAACAATCAAATATTTCCTGTATCACACACACATGAAACTACACCCGTAACACAGTTTTCTGTGTTTTTTGAACTTCAAAAGACATGTGACAAGATAAATCTTACAAATTTTCCTCCAGAGTCCGTCTCTGTAAACAAAGTAGCAATATTTAGGATTATTTGTGTTTCCCTTAATAATAAAAATGGCAAGAAAAGATGCTAGCATCCTAGAAATAATAATCGAATTGAAGCTCTGCATTTAGATTATTTATGTTCCCATTAACGTGAACGATTAAAACTGCAAAAAATGATGCCTGCATCCAGTAACCAATAATAATCAAATTGAAGCCCTGCTTATGTAGTCCCCTTTGACCTTTCCATTCCCTCAGTTGTAGCCTATTGTTATAGTGCTGTATGGGTATCAAGCTCTCCACATCGACCATTCTTAATCACGGGCTGAGACTGAATATGAGGGTGACGGATTCTGAAAAAGCATTACGTGAAACAGGCCTGGCATGAAACAAAATATTATAGTCCGAAGGTGGCTTTCTCATCTTTTTACGAGGGCCTTGCTTAGGGTATGAAAATTTCACATGGTAATTAGTGGTTACATGTATGTGATTAAATAGACCTTTGCCCTTGCGAATAGGGCATGTTTGCCCCACAGGATGTTCTACACAGCCAGACTAGGGAATGGCCAAACCTCAAAATAATAAACGGTCCCCACTGACTCCTCAACCACACTAGCTTTTTTGTCAAATATTTTTTACACTACTTTTGAACACTAGCAAACACACTGAACACTGAAAGGATACAAATATTTGCATAGGCAAAGTATGACAATACACACAAAAAAAAAAAAATAATAAAAAAAACAAGCACACAGCTCACCAAATTATGCCTACATACCATAAACGCATGAAATACTGTAAATATTAGCACCAATAATATATGTTGCAGTGGGATAAAATATTAAGGCGACTGTACCAAAACAACATAAGTCAAGTGGTGGGTTAATATAAAAATATCTAAGAAATGAAGAGTGAAATTTCGCAGAAATGTAATAAGTTCTTTCAAGTAAAGGAGGATGTAGTTTTCTTTCTTTTTCACTCCTAAGAATGATATACACAGCAATATGAGAAGTACTTACTGCACGGCTGTATTGTTATACAGACTATTCCTATTCCCACCTCCCACCAAACTGATCGGTGGTACACACTGAGGTCTGCATGTCATCCAACAACAGAACCTTCATTCATCCTAATGCTTACTTGGTGCAAATATATCATAGTTAAGTATTATATTTGGCTAGAATTTGGCTATGAGGTTTATAAATTCTTACTATATCTTAACTTGTAAGTCAATTGCCATTAAATAAAGAATAACATATACCGAATAATATAAAAGGCACAGGAAAAAAAAAAGAGGAGTGTGAGGTTTGATAAATAATAACTTACAAGAAATGCAGTTTAAAATGTACCTTAATAGCTACTCCGCTGAGTCATGGAATATCTGATAAATATTCATGCATTGGTGTGAAAACAAAAACAGAAAAAATCCACTGATTTGACTGTGAAAAAATTTTGTAAAATGATACAGAAGTTGCTGGGAATATGCCATTTTCATGAAATTCTTCAAAATTTCCTGCAACCGGGTATTTCAAAGTATTCACTCAGAAAGTCAGATGCAAAGCTTACTTTTGGTTTACCTGCAAGCTAGTCAATTCTACACCAAAATATTTACTGACAAAGTTAGCATGCCCAAGCGGTCCCTAAGGGATCCCACTCTGTCTGTTTTGTGTGACATATGGAATTTCATAACAGGCAATAAATAAGGCACCACATTGGCCAGGCATCTCAGGAAAAATACTGACAGTACAGGCTGCATTTGGGCAGCTATCTGCAAGCACAAAAGTAAATCTAGATCTGACACTATGTGGGAAAATAATCCCAACATCTCACGCCAACACTGTGAGCTCATCCTTCTGTGATAATGAGGAGATCTTGTGCCCAAATGAATCCTTCGTACCATGTTTCGTAGAGGAAGAGTTAATTTTATTTAACTTTCACATGTCTACGTTTCTGTTATTGTGCAAGGCATCACCATGTGTCAACTGAATTATCATTGACATTACAACCAAATTTAGAGTGCCTGCATGATCCGTTGTCACTCCGACTGAGTGTCATCTCTGACTAAACTACCCAACTCAACTTCTCAATTTCACCTGTTCTGATGCATTCTGTCCCACAAAAGAATACTCATGGTGGTAAAAAGTTAAACATACATTCCAAAATGATAAAGTTATCAGGCTCATCAGTCCCTCATTATGGGATTGCCAGAGTATCAAACAGGGATTCACACTAAGGCATGAATATAAACTGAAACACTAAAAGTTGACATTATGATTACAATGATAAATATATTAGCATGATATAATAATGGTTATTGTGATCAAAATATGTGATCTATAAAAGTGACATATTCTTACAAACTGGAACACAAATGACCCACATTGTCCGCAAGGAGAAGCTTTGCCTGCATTAGGTGAAAGTAGTGACTCAGATATTCTTAATGTCTTAAAAATCAAGTGAAAATTCAGATCCTCTCAGTTTCAATACTCATGCTGAACTAAAAGAGACAGGATTCAATAATTCCACAAAAAAAAAAAGTTGAGGTCCTGAAAAATCCATTGCCAAACAGGGTAGTATTTTTCTAGGCAGTCAAGCAAAACATAGAAATATGAATATGTTTGTATTACTGGTAACAGTATCAGCTGAACTAGTATTATGTTCTCAGTAACAGACCATATACAGTATAAAATTTCAAAAATGAGCCTGAATTTGAATAGTAAGCAGTTTCAGTGGGCAGATGTTTGGCATTTATGTTCCCTTTCGTAAGGATGGCATACAAAACTTTGGTGATAATGATGAGATTTAAAATAAATAAATCGGAAGACAACAGCAACTGAATAAATTAAGTAAACACAGCACCAAATACTGGATTTCTTTATAATCTGTACCAGTTTTGTTCAGACTGTAAGTAAATGAGACAAATCCAAATGCTAATTGTTTTTGTTCTAAAATGGACATAATGTGATATTTCATAGATGAAGAAGCTACAAATAGCACAGCCCTTCAATGATCTTATGGAAAAACCTTAATAACACAGGGCTGTCATTCTCTTTGCTGTTTTTGGTGACTCAGAATACTTTCAGAATACTGGCATAGCAACTGAATATAAAGGCACTGTGATGGAATTGTATAATCTCTCCAATGAAAACCCATGAAACCTTGCTGAAATATGTCATGTCTGTATCACTCTTTGATCCCAGTAATCTGCATAATTCTAAAAAATTTTTACAAATGAAATAATTCTTTGTTTATTTCATCTCTGTAAATCATTTGATACATCTGTTTAAGCCTTCGGCATTCACCTAAGCTCTCACTAAAGGTGAGCCATTACCTGAATTTTTACTCGCAGTTCCCAGTCTTGCATATTAGGAATGAAAGGATTGGTTCTATTTCAATTCTGATGCTCAATACTCAGTGAGCATTTCAATCCTTTTTGATACCCATTCTACATCAAACTGAATAGCATCAAAAACGCCAGACATTGATTCTGCTAAAGACACTGAAAGCACAGATAATCTGAAATGATTCTGCCAGTTTGCCAGCCACTAACAGTCACATGTCGTTATCATATGAATGAAATACTGCTTGTTACCATAGGTCACCTTTTAACCAGTGCAAAGAAACAACCTTTGCCATGTAACCAAGTACTTATATTTGGTCGAAAATGCTAAGGTTGTAAGTAAATTTATGTCAGAAAACAGTAAAAGTAAAACCAAGTGAGAGATGTTCCCAAACATACGGAAGTATTTACAAAGACCTGCATTAAAGCAAAGAAGTTGAAAATATCAGTCTAAGACAAAAAGTGAAGTAAAATAATATATTGCTTCCATGAACAACATCTTCGAAATGGCATGCTAGTATGTACGCTCAAAGTGAAAATTTTATTAATTATACACGAGTACAAAAGATAGTAGAAAAAGTGTACATTGTGTCCACTAAAAAAGAAGAAAAAATTGTTTGTCACCTCATGCGTACAACCTGACATATACTAATGTCTTAGTCATTTATATATTATTGCCTTACAATATCAATGTTCAACATTAAAAACACAGATCTGATTAAATCTGACATTTATGTCTTCCAGAGAAAAAAAAAAAAAGGAAAACCAGATCTGTTTAAAGCTGATTTCTCAACTTGTAAGCATTTGTGTGTAAAGTAAAATATCTCATCACCTGTCAAAATAAGGCTTAAGTCTTTGTCTGACCAAAACAAGTTACAAGTATCTTAAGGAGGCTTTTTCTACATATTTTCACTGCATAAAACAATTTTTGAATAAGCATTATTTTGGCAGATGTATAGTCATCTGAAGTAGCTCACTCATATAAAAAAGGAGTATTTTCTTAAACTGAGATGACAGTACTTTGATTTCCACATTTTAAACAAAAAAATTGAATTTTGCACAGCCCTATCACCTTTTGAACTAGAAATCTCAATCTCTAGACTAGTCACATAAGCTCATTTTGACTGGCTGTGAGACAAACATTCTCAAGTCACCCCTGTCATCCACTGCATTTATCACTGAGTTCATAAATGAATACATTTTTTTCAAGATGAAGAGCATGCTCACAATGCTCACAGACAGGATTCAGGCGTAAACATCCACATCTATATGAATTTTCTCTTTGAGGCACAATGGAATTGAATGAAAGTTTGACTAGACTGCACACACTCATTCTTCATCCACACTTGCATTAAAAAAAACAAAAAAACCAACAATCACATTCCAGCTCACTTTACAAAACGGCAAGATACAAATGAAGCTCCTGGTAAGCTGCCAACAAATTTTTACCGTAGTACAGATTTGCCTGATTCTAGCTTTGATTAAGCAAATGCTTCCCTGAATAAGCTTTACCTAGCATTCAGAATTGCATCCCATTCTGTATGTAAAACCTCAACACGAGTAGCACTGCATCATACAAACTCACAGCACACATCGTCCATAAACACAAATAGTATTTCATATGATTATATACTGGATGAAATTATTAGGAATTTCCTTCACAGCTTTACCAGAAAGGCCTACTCTAGGTTTGACACCAAGGATGTCATAATGAGTTCTTGTCTTTTAGCATATCACACACCTCGGCTAAGCTGTATACACACTACCAAATGTTACTTCATAAGTATATGTAAAACTATGACATGATTGCCTGTTTGATTCTGAGACATCTAATGATTTTCCATAGAAAAATACACAACCATACTCAACATGACAACCATTTCTATCACCTCACACCATACTTTCACATAAACACAAGCATAGTGCCATATTTCATATCGCCAAAAACTTGCTGCTCTGAGAATAATCACTCCTTAACGTCCGCCATATGTGGGATTTTTAAATGTGGAAGTTGCCTGCTTGTAGATTGGGTTCTCTCCCTGCAGAAAACAAACAAGAACACATAGAAGTGTTATTGCACAATCCACTCAGTCACAGACTAAGAAACCAATTAACATAGCAGTCTTTTATAGAAAGAAAACATTCTACATTTTTGTTTGCAGTTTAGAGTTTAGAATTTACCCACAAACAGATGCTTTGAACTTTGAAAGTGATTCATCAAAATATTCAGACCTTAGCAGAGCCATTATAATTATTTATCATGGATCAGCAGTACAAAACTGACCTTTAAAACTTTCTTTTAACAGAAGGAGGAAATATACAGATCCTTCTTTTCTAATGGACTTTTATGTAAATAAGCATAAACACAGAACTTACAGTGTCCCATTTGGCATTCTGCCTCTCTTTCTCAAACTTTGCAAATTCTCTTGTGTCATGGATAAATGTGAGCAGCTTCCAGATGAGCAGGAGTAACAGACCAACTGCCAAGATTCCACCAATCACACCACCCACAATGGCCAGCACATTCACAGACTCAGGGCACACTGCGGAAGAAAAATTTAGGGCTCAACACCAACCTAAAGGTGGAATGCTACTAACTGGACAATTAACGAGCACTCCTGGCGTCGCTAGGCACAATACAGCAGTAAACATACTGAAGTACCATAAAATCCTAACAAACAATCAGACAAACAAACACTGGGGTTGTTAGTTCTGCATTAGGAAATCTGTCCTCTAGGAAACACTGTTTTCTCCAGACTGCTTGACATCTGATTCATCATTTAAATTTCCAAATCGTCCCTCCCCCTAAAAATACGTTAAAATCCCCACTCCAAAGTTCGCATTATTTAAGAAAGAGCTAAAATCCCTTCTCAAATTTATGACAAGGGGGACATGTCTCCCCCAACTCATATGACCGACCTGGAGAAAACACTGTGATGCAGACAGCTTATGAATAATTGAGGGAATCCCAAATCAATTCTTAGGGGGGGGCCTCAAAATTTCATGACAGAAGAGGCTGTGGCAAAGTGGAGGCATACTTTATAGTCATATTACCAGAGACGGAGGGACTTCAGTGAAACCAAGAGAATGATGAATGCTCAGTTATCAAAATGCCACCAGGAATGTTCTTACCTTTGGTCTTCTGGACTTTGATGATGACATCCTTCTCATCGTACTCATAGGTGAAGTAAGCCCAGCAGTCATCATCATCCTTCAGCTGACACATCTGTATGCCTGGGCCCTCTGCAACAGATTATTTCAATACTGCAGTTTCTCCAAATATTGAAAAGTGATGGGCAAAGGACAAAGAATATCAGTGACAATGTTTCATCACATGCTCCTCATCCATATCTGCACTATTCCTGAGTTTTGACTTTTCATTCATCTGTAGCATCCAATGATACTGAGAATTACATCACTTTTATTTCACTAGCAAAAGGCATCAGGGATCCAAATCTTACCTTTGACTTTATCGTGCATAGTAATTTCACGTGGACACTGGTCACATTCTTCTGGGCTCAAAGGACCAGACTGGAAAGCTCGGCACTGAACACATGGGATATACTCATCACATTTGTCAGGGCAGGCCTGAGTGGAGACAATTAAAAACACACGATTATTTTAACATACAAATAAATCCACAGTGTTTTTTTATTTCACTCTATGTCATCACTAAGCTAACACTTTATGACTCATGTAAGTACCAATGTAGGCTTTTGATGTAAAATCAGGCTTCATTATTGGCTACACGTAACACAAAATGAAATTCATTTTATTTAGGCCTATGGCCAATCACATTACATGCTTACCATAAATATAATAATCAGTACAATACAGTGGGACCTCACAATCTTGAACATTATGCACTCAAAGAACCTAATATGCTTGTTGGGATGGTTTAGTGCCAAGTCAGTCATTTCATTTCTGAACTTTTGTCATATTACACCAAAAATTTTGAAACTACAGACCACGAGGATCAGAGTCCACGGGAATCTAATCTACTTGAAACCTGGAAGCTCTGAGTGTGAAAGAAATCAGGATCAGTTTCCACTATAAAAAAATGTCATTCCAGTCCATATTTTCCCTACTGCTGATGAATTTAAAAGCAAAATATCTTTCCTTGTGCCCTTTCTTCTTTGTTTGGCGCAGTTTGGAATAAGGCTTGTTTCACTCACTCAAATCATGTAAAACTCTTCAAATTCACAGATTGGTTGAAGTCACAAAATTAATTAGTTAAACACTGCTCTGATGACAGAAAATATACTGAAGATTCCATACTTTCACACTTTGAATTTCTCCTCTCAACATATTACCTTAGTTTATTAGTATGACCAAAATATACTACACTGATATTTTAAGTGTGAGCTGCTCAAAATTGGTCTTGTATGAACAACCATCAATAACGTATCACCAATTACAAAAGACTCCATCTTATCCCCAATTGATAACAACCATAACGATCACTAATATTTACTCACTGGACACTGCTCACAGCGAAGTCCCAGGTACTGGGTCTCACAGTAACATTTGCCACATCTGCATTCTCCATGTCCATTGCACACAAGCTGAGATGAACAAAATAGATATATGCTGCTATCACCTTCAAACAAAAGTATCTCAAATATATAACTTTAGGAAATATCCAAAAGGCCACTGTAATGTTCACGTTACAAGTTGGTTATCTGGCCACTGGTCCATGGTAAATAGTTAACTATAGCCTATTACTAATAAACACACTTATAATATTGAAGTTTCAGAGTAAATATACTCTGACTATGAGAGTCAGAAGTATAAACATACACAACTTGCACCAATAATTATGTAATAACAAATGCTAGAATGAATTTCCAGATTGCTCTTTCCTGTAGCATATGACCCTTCAATGCCTTTTTTCTTCTGCATTAACTCTTGTATACAAGGCACCTCGGATCCAACCTCCTCTTGGCTGTTTCATCACTGTTAAGGATAATGACCATTGCACATGTTGTCTACCAGTCGATCAGCTGAAACTGAGCTGCAAAATTCGACTGCCGTGCCCACTATTTCAGCAAGGAGATGCGTATATATTCTATTACTGCATTGAAGTGTAGCGAGTGGATGGTAGAATTAATTCTACAACAGCATCACAAGGGTTAATAGCCTGATGTGCGACAATATATGTGCTGGATTATAATTTTCCACTTTTGTATAAAAAACTATTTCGGATCTGTCAAACAGAGAATGTCATCATTACTGACATCAAAACATAAATTTAACAATTCACATTCCCGTTTATAGCATGTCCCGAGAAGACACACCTGAATAATTTTGTGGGTAAAAGTTAGTGCCATAGACGCCTGTCATGTTTGTTTTTCATAATACAGTGAGATTTATATGCATTTCCAGAAACAAAACTTAAGGACTTTTTAAGAAATTTTCAAAGACTTCTGAAAAAACAATACCCAGCCTAAACAGTATCACATATTTCCATGTACAGGATATTTAGAACGCAGTCCAATCGCAGATTAATATTACTGAGTAAACTTCAAGAAGTCCTTGATCTCTGTTTTAATTCAGAACACTTCTATACGGACAGACCAAATCACATGTGGTCTCTGAAGCTAACTAACTTATCTTCTTTCATGAATGATACAGGATCTTAGAGAGGGAACATTAAATTTAAAGAATTTTTAAAGGATTTGATATCTAAAACATCAAGGACTTTTCAACATCTTATAGTCACCTGAACAAATTTAAGAAGAGTATGAATTCTTTTAATGCTTGTAACCACAGCCCCCTAATGATTCAAATACTCACCCCATCAACCATGCACTTCTCCTGACTGAGTTCACAGTCACAAGCAGAACCATTGTAGCCCTTATTGCACACACATTTGCCACATTCACAAACACCTCGCTCAGGACCTGAGGAATATGCCAACAAACATGTGAACTGTCCTGCTTTCACTCAGAAGAGGATAGGCTAGGAAAGAGAAAGGTAATGCTCCAGACAAGCAACCATTGTTCTGTATCTAAAACAGTTAGAAACCGTGTGTATTAATAGCAACAGAAATTATATGCCGTAAATGGGGTTGCATTCCTTTTTATTTACTACATCACCAATGGAAAAGAGAAAAATTTGAAATAAAAGATGAAAGTTTATATGAGAAAACAGACTTTGGCTGAGTAACACATGATTGTCTAACATAATGTTAGCATTTGCTTAGAGGTTTCAGAATTCATATGACTACAGATGTCCACAACGATATCTCTATTTACATACAATCCTTATATAATCAGGGGATCAAGCACACCTGTCATGAGATGATAGCAGTGTAATAAAATAATGACTCTATATTTTCCTCTAGTTCTTCAATAATTGAGTAACTTTGCTGATTAAGTTACTATGTTTATTGAGCAAGTGGACTACATGTTCAATAATCAAGGATGATTTTGGGCACTCTATGACCTAAAAATGCTCAACCACAAGAAAAGTAACTTTCAGCTTCAAAAGTAAAGTATTCTACTTCATGTGCAATACAGCACCAGTCATGTCTGTGTCTGATATCACAAATGCAAAACCATATTGACACACTTTCAGTTTCAGCACTGATGAAAAACTCTTTCAACATATGAAAAGACATTCAGACCTGGTTACCAAGGCACTCCAAGGAACTCACCTCCACAAATTTCTCCCTCAAAATGGTTACAGGAGTAGTCATCACATTCACAGAATGGGCCACTGAAAGTCTGTGCTGAGTCTGATGAGCGTGTGTTACACACACACTCTCCACATACACATGACCCTCGCCCTGAGCATGGTACAGTTGCATTTGGGCTGTAACAGAAGGGCAATAAAGAATTACCAATATATGCAGTGACGCTGTGACTAGATGGTATTTTCTTTCATTTGCAACTTCTCTTAAGAATATGTCTAACCTTGATAAATGACCGCCTCATTGAAGAAACCATGCCAGAATTTTGAAACCTTTTCTTTAAAGACAAGATATGATGTCAATGGAACAAAACAAAAAAATCATGTGAACACATATCGTTTGTTCTCTTAACCTCCTCCCTGCCCCCTGCCCCCCCCCCCCCCCCCCCCCCCCCCCCCCCCCCC